>VXBX01005809.1:25684-78830 GCA_013400415.1 Scytalopus superciliaris
CTCTCAGCCAGCTCCGTGCTCCATCGCGGCCCGATCGCGACTGACCCGCCCCGCCGCGGCCCCTCCCGGCTCCGCCCTCAGGCCCCGCCCATCCGCCCGCCCTGGCCAATCAGGAGCCGCGGGGCGGGAGCGCGCCAAGGGTTTCCCGGGCTGCCTCGCGCCGCCGCGGCGCGGGCCAATGGGCGGCCGCCTTATGAAGCACGTGCGGAGAGAGCCGCGCGGTGATTGGCCGCCCCGCGGCGCTGGGCCCGGCCATGCGGCGCCGGGCGCGGTTGCATCATGGCGGGACGGAGGTGAGCGGGGCCCGCACCTCCCGGGCCGCGGCGCCTTCGCGGCCTTCCCCCACCCCTTACCGGCAGGGGGGTTCGGGGCGAGCGGCACCTCCGCGGCCGCCCGCAGAACAGCCGCTTGTGCTGTCACCAGCCGGGCGTAGTAACGGCGTCCGGCCGGGCTGGCAGCTCCCTGCGCGGGGTTGGCGTTGTTAGCGCCCCTTCGGGCATTGCAGCTCGCGTGTCCTGCGTGTGCAACGTGTGTTTTACTCCCTGGGTGCTCTACGGGCTTTTTTTAGAATTTAGGCGTTACTTAAGTACTTCTGAAAGGTCTTACTGCAGAGCTTGCTGCTTATCAAGTCGTGATTTCGTTAATTGCTTGTACTAAGAACTTCAGGTGCCTTTCAATATGTAATATGCCTTAAGCTGTCCCTTCAGTATCCTTTCGATAGAAAGCGATTCTTGAGGAAATTGCGGCAGCGGTATCTCCATATGTTGGCTCCCCCACCCCTCAGAGCCTTCTGGAAACTGGAGAAACCTTTTTATTTGTCATGCTAAGGAAGCAGCTGTCAGGTAATAGAATTTAGTTGTCATGTAACAGCTGCATTTGCGAACTCGGCTGACACTGGTTTCTGAAGGTTTTTTAATAAAAACACGTAGTTCAAAGTTATTTCAAGATAACCTAGATTTCTTTTTTTCTTCGTAATGACAAATGTTACATTTTTAATCAAGGTCTGAAGATGACAAGAATTTCTTAAGACATTTTGAAATACAGGGTAAAACTGACTTAATGCATGGCATAAAATGTTTGTGTCTAAGCACAGCATTAATTGATGTGTCTGTTCATTGTTTTACCAGCCTTTTCCTTGGCTTTTCAGCATTAGAGGAGTCACTCCCTGCTGGGGCACAGGTGGGCTGTGGTCCATCTCAGGTGGTTGATTTGCAGTGATTGTTGAGGTGAATTAAATCCTGTTACACTTGCCCGAACCCATCCTCAGGTATTGGGCTCAGCTTGAGTAGACCTGGCTTAGCGTTCAGAAGGTAGAAATTGTCACTAGTTTCCCATTAGTTTTCTGATCTGTTTGCTTTGAGGCATAAGGTTTTTAGTAGGAAAAGTCTGTAATTCCTCAGTTGTGTGGCACATCCAGTAGAACAGGGGAGTAATCAGACCATTTTCAGTTGTCTGTGGAGAAAGTGTAAATACAAATTTTCTATGTTACCATCAAACCTGAAACTGCTGTGAATAAAAACATGTTTTTAATTATTTCTTGAAGTAGTTGCACTGATAAATTGCAATATTTGGGAGATTGGCCATGAGGGTGACAGCTTTATGTCCCTTTGGAGAAGAAAGCTGATTGCTCAGGGTTTTTATATATACATACATATTTTTTAGCAAGTTCTTGCCTTTCTATACTTAGTAGTAGTATGTATCAAGTGCTGTATAGGGCAGCATAGGATGGTTCTGTTTAAAGAGAGGTTTTAAAGGCAAGTATGCATGATTGGTTTGGGTGTTTTCCCTCACCTGACCTCAGGTCTCATTAGTGTTGCAGTTTTATTCCCTGTAGAAGATACTAACACAAGATTTTCAGAAGCAGTGCTTGTTCTGCAGCTTAACCTTCTGTTCCCATCCATCCTTCCTTTTATTTTAAACTTGGTTGTTTCTGTCTGTTCCAGAAATGGAAGATTTTAATTATCAGGTGGACAACTTAGACTGTTGTTACCTCAGAAATGACCTTGCCTCCAAACTCAGTACCTAAAAAGGCAGAATTGGGATGCCAGGCTCTGTGTGTATGGAAAACAGCATTGGTGAAGTTCTGGGTGGAGAAAGGAAGCTCCTGATTTCTGGAGGGAAGTCTGGTCTCCTATAGAGTAATTTATGGCAGAAGGTGACTGGAACAAGAATAAGAGATTAATCCTAAACTCCTTGGAATCAGGAGACCTGTTGTACACTTTTAGTTCATCCTGCTTCTTTATATTTACAATTTCTCAGTCAACAAAATGAGTAATAACTTGAAATTCACCTGGTTTTAATCATATATCTGTATCTGATGTATGTGAAGTCCAACAGATTTTTGCAGTATTGGCTCACTTCACTCATAGTGGTATTTTGGTTGAATTTTTGTTGATTTTTTTTTTTTAAATGTTAGTATCTAAAAAAGGACAGTTTAACTTGCTCTTACGGTTTTAATGATTGTTTATTTTTTTTTCCAGATAAGGAGCCCAGCACAAGTCTGAGGCTGCTGTAGTACAATCTCCAAATTTAACACCTTTCCTAGTGAATGTTGTTACCGCCCAGAAAAGTGAGTGTGCTTAAAAAAACCTTCCTCAGTGGTGTGTTGTCTTTAGCACTTCTTGTCGGCAGAAGATCAACAGAGAAACCACCTTGTGTTTATGAACTTATGTGTCAATTTAGCGTGTTGTCCAAAAGTGCTTGTTAGATGCATTTGTTTAATAATTTCTGTAACATCATTTGTGATGGTTTTGCTCAGTCTCTGTTCAGAGTAATGAGTTATCCTTGATTTTTTTTTTTTTTAAATTTAGAATATGTAGGTTGCTTATGAGTTGGTTTTTGGTGTAGGTACACAGATACTCATACCTCTCTGTGTAAACTGATTTTTAACTCTTGGCCGAGGGTGAGCCACAGATACATTTTCAATGCCGTTTTGTCCGTCAAGTCACTCTGTTTAAACCTGTGGTTTGCAGCTTGAAAAAACCTGACCTGTGGCGATGTTTACATATGAATTCTCATCAATCAGGGTGGTTTTTTTCCCCCTGATTCTGATGCAATAAGCCTGCAGCGTTGCTGGGAGTGTGTGTGGGTGTGTGCCCTGTGGTTGCTGGGCGCCGCTCTGTCCGTGCGGTGCTCCAGGGGTACGAACGGGCCGACAGTGACACTGTGGTTTACGCATGGAGCCTGTGACCCCTGAGCAGCTTCCATAGCCCGGCCACAGTTACACACCAAACCTCCAGCCTGCCTGCTCTGTGCTGGATTGATGTACATTTGGCAGCTGGGCCAGTCACCAGAGCCTTTGTAGTTATCACTGCCTTGCAAAAGGCTGAGCGTGATCCGGGTTAAACCTGCACGTCCTCAGTGCTCAGGTCGGCTGGCTTGGAGGAGAGAAACTTTAAGGCTGAATTCTTTGTCATCTCTGTTGTCTCTGTGATCAAATTACTGAGAAATGACATGGTCTGATTAGTGTTTCGAGATAGGATGATGAAAACTCCCCTCTGAGTTGTGCATGCCATAACTTATAAGGCTGATTTTTACTTTCTAAGAACACATCCAGGCCATGTGTCTGTGATTTCCCTTCCAACTGCTGTGTTACCTGTGCACCAAGTGGTGGGATTCTCAATAATAATAATGCAACAATGATAAATAATAATTTGGGATTATTAGTGGAGGGAGTGATCTGTCATTAATACAAAAACTGAGTGGTGGGATTGGTCTGTAGGTTTTGTTTTGGGACATGTTTTTGTCATTTGGGCTCAAGCATAGAGCTGGCAATTTCTGTGGTGTTCTGGTTTTCATTTAAGTACATGTTTTGGAACTTTGCCAGTGTGTCAGCTCTAACTGGAAGTGTTGTCTTCATTCATTTGCATTTGTTGCTGCTCGTGGTCAGTATTTACAAATCTGAGTAAATCAGAAGACAGTAGCTGTGATTTTACAATGCTGAGTGAAGCCTGGGGCTGTGGTGGTGCCCAGCTCAGGAGCAGAAGTTAGAGGCGGGAAAACCTGGTGTGTGCATCCATGTGTTACAACCTTCATAACCTGTTAGGCAACTCCTGTCTTAAATATCTTCATTCTGTATAGCTTTTGCTTCATCCTTGCTGTGCTTTTTCTTGAAATCTGAACCCTTTGAATCTTGTAGCAGGTCTGGAACCAGCCAGTTCTGTTGTGTGTTCCTTATCATGTTGACAATTCTCCTCCCTGTGTTGCTTGTACATTATTTTGCTTGCAGTGATTTTCATTGACTTGATGTTCTTCAGAATTTGAGAATGGCTTTCTGCTCTGGTGGCCAAAAGCCACCAAATAAAAGAAAGACTTTAAAGAAGTAGCCAGCAAGAAGTAGCCCATTGTGGTTTAGGTCTGATGTACTTATAAAACTGAAGGGAAAAAAAAAAAGAAGGGACTAGAAAGAGTTTGTGGTTTTGCTGGCATCTGTTAGTTAGAGCTTTTCAAGATTCACAGCTGAGGTCTTTGACGTTTTTCCTCATCTGTTTGTCTGAATTCTTCCCACATGTTTATCTTTTCAGTGCTTCTCAACTGTCCTATGTGCAGTCTGGGATGCCTTTAGGGGCACCTGAGAGTGGTGGCCTGGCCTGATGGAAAAATGCTGCTTTAAACATTTAAATGGTAGGAGTAAATGTACAGTGGAAAGGAGCCTCTTCAGTAGTTTTGGTTCCTACACTTAAAGTAAGACTGGCGGTGGAGGGTCAGTTTGAACTTGGAAACTTTTCCTGAAGGAAAAACCCCAAACTTAAAACCAAAAAAATAATACGCACTTTGACTGTTTTCTGTAGGAAACAGAAATAAAAGCATAATGAAAAGTGAACAACCACAGCTGAATGAATGGAGAATCCTTTTTCTGTTTCAAAACTTTGGTGCTAGTCTGTCTAAATTAGGCTTTGTTTCGATTTGAGTGTCTATGCTGAATAAAGCTGTTTGGAAAACTGAGCTGTGGTTTGGTGATGTGGATTTGTAAGATGTTAAGTTGTATTTGAAGTAAATTTTTCTCCCTTCTGTTCAATATGTGTTCTCTTTTTTTCTTCTTGGTCACTGCTGAGAAAGGATGGTTCAACAAGTTCCAGAAAACATAAATTTTCCTAATGAGGAAGAGAAGATACTGAAGCTCTGGAAAAATCTTAATTGTTTCCAAGAATGCCTAAAGCAGTCAAAGAACAGACCTAGGTAGGAATCTGTTCCAAGCTGTAGTAACTGTGTGTGACAATGCAGGGTTGGCTTAGCTGTAATTCTTTTTTTTTTTGCCTTGGTTCTGTGAGTGAAACTGTTCCATTTGCTGACTGCAGCCCTGACTCCTGCTGCTGTCTTGCCGTTTACCCCTTGGATTTCACTTTGGGAAGAATCAACAGTGTTTAAACAGTCATAATAAACCTGTAATTTCCTGCTTGGTGGGTTTATGAATAACCTGCAGGTAAACAGGGGGCAGCTCTTGGCCATGTCTGCCAGCTGTGGGGCACCTGCTGGTGTGTTCAGGTGGAGTCTCGGTAGAACTGGCATTTGGTAGGAACTGAATGAGTTGGAATGTTCCCTCTAGTCCCTCTGCCAGTATGACACCTGATAATGGAAGAGGAATAAACTGATGTTGTCCTAGTAAGATACAAGAAGCATAAACTGCATTTGGACTTAGCCTGTTTAAAGGCCTGATGCTCAGTGTTTGCTTTAATTAAGATTGTTTTGTGTTGCAGGTTTAACTTCTACGATGGGCCCCCGTTTGCCACTGGGCTTCCCCACTATGGCCATATTCTTGCAGGAACCATCAAAGACATAGTGACCAGATTTGCTCATCAGAGTGGTTTTCATGTTGACAGAAGGTTTGGCTGGGATTGCCACGGCTTACCTGTGGTATGTGTCATAAATTTGCCCACAGATAATTCTCTTGATTCCACTTCCCATGTAGTTTCCTGCTTATCAGTCACATTTCTGTTGCTCTTACACCTGGCATTGTTGTTAAGAAATGCAAGTTCTGTGGCCACTGTGTTGCTCTGGCTTTTGTGTGTGGTGATTTCTGGAGCCTCCTCCTGGTCACTTGCACTCTGTTCATTGCTATAAACATGTATTATTTTGGTACATACAGAAGTGGTTTTTTGGTTCATTTTTCTAAAGATAGTAAAGAAACAGTTATAGCAGGGCAAGCCTTTGAAATCCCTGCCTAGTTGAGGAGCAATATTCATGAAAGCATCTCAGAAGGACACAGCAGGCCCTTTAGCTTCATTAGAACGCATAGAACATAAACTATCCAGAGAAATCCTGAAAGCTTTTGATAACAGGGTGGGTGCTGTGTTTTGGTTGTTTTCAATGCTCCCAGGAATATGAGATTGACAAGACCTTGGGCATTAAAGGGCCGGAGGACGTGGCAAAGATGGGGATTGAATCCTACAACAACCAGTGCAGAGGAATTGTGATGCGGTACGCCAAGGAGTGGGAGGTGAGTGAGGACTCAGTCCACGTTCTCATCAACGTTTCTAAATGTGTGTGTGTGCAGAAATTTGTCAGGTAGGGTGAACTTCATCCTTCTGTCTGATTCTGAGCATGTCTCATGTCTTTGGCTGTTTCTTACCCGTGATCCTGAAAGGGGAACAAAAGGAGCACCACTGTGGCTCAGAACAGAGACTGCTGTGGTGTCAGGGGAGGGTGACTTGCAGGTTACCTGGAGCTCAGAGTGTCTGTAGAAAACTGAAAGATTTGACTCTGGTTTTCAAGTGAAGTCTGTATCAAGACATTTTTAGAAGTAGTTTGAAGAACTGGAGTTCTTCTATAATATGATTTCCTGTAAATGTTTATCTTCACCAGCAGTTTTTTTTCCTTTTTCTAGGCAGAACAGCCCTAGTTATTTAGTTTTTCTCTCCTGCAGAAGCTGTTTTACCTCATCGCACTATGTTCTCTAGTCCTGCTCTGTTTCTTTGCATCAAAACACCCATTTCTTATTTGAGTACACTTGCCTCTTGCACCTGGGAGCATTCTGCTTTTGGTGGAAGAGCTGTGGCCGAAGTCTTGGCAAGTGGTTGGATGACAAGCACAGAGATTGTACATTTGAAAAAGCAATCTTTGATCTACAGTCAGAAATTTTGTGTTTTAAAACCATCAATAATGATTCTTTGTTGCTTTTAGAAATAAAAATAACAAGATTCAGTCTTGTTATTTGTTGTGGTTTAACCCCAGCTGGCAGCCAAGTACCACACAGTAACTCACTCCTGCCTGGCCCAGAAGGGAGGAGAGTTGGAAAACCGAGGAAAACTCGTGGGTGGAGATTAGAACACAATTGAAACAAAGTAAAATATTATAACAATGCTGCTGATAGTAATAATTGTAATGAAAAGGAGAGCAAGGGGGGAATAAACCCAAGAATACCAAGTGATGCCCAGTACAGTTGCTGAGCCATTCCCAGCCTGTCTCTGCCCAGTGGTTGGTGGTTCCTGGCCAGGTACCTTCAGCTCTTACACTGGTTCTGTGCAGTGGAATATCCCTTTTTATCAGCTGTGCTGGCTGTTCTGCCTCTCAGCCCCCTGTGCCCCTCCTCACTGGCCCAGCATGGGTCACTGCCAAGTCCATGCTTAGTTACTGAGCAGCAACTTAACCTATTGGTGTGTTCCCAACATTATTCCCATACTAAATCCATACCACAGCACTCTACCAACTACAAGGAAGAAAATTGACTCTATCCCAGCCAAACCCAGAACATCTGTATTTTGTTTTCTGTGGTTGTTCCTTCTAACTTGCTGTGTCTTCAGCAGGTGGTGTTTTTGCAGTGCTGATTAGTCCAGGGACTTGGTCTTTTGCATGTTGAATGGATTTAGTTTTTATTTGTTCATAAATTTGTGCATGTATATGTGTGTATTTCCAGGTTATTAATAAAAATAATGAAATTTTAAAAAGCCTTTTGTAATAAGTTCAAATATTTTAGAATAGGACTGGGAGAGGACTTGCCAACATTCTTGTTACATACAATGTTTATTTTCTGTCTGGAGTGGCTAGCAAATGTTTGAGCCTTATGGAAAAACTATAAAAGATTCCTTGGTGGTGTGAGATCTTTCAGTGCTGAGACCAAACATAATGCTCCATCTTGGTGGATCCTCATGCTGATAAGTCCTAGTCTTTGGAATTTACTGGTGGAATGTTGGAGTGGCTTAAAGGTCAGACTCAAAGCTGTTGTGTTTCAGGAGCTCAGGTGTTACATCAAGATACAGAGGTGAGAGACTTAATCTGCTCTGTGTTCCCTTTGCTGGTTTGACAGTCAGTGTGGTCTGTGTGTAACAGTGTCAGGACAGGTGTGTCTGGGCTGGCTGTTTGCAGAGCTGTGAGATCAGCAGAGTCCCACATTCCAAGTGAATAGCTGGTTTATTACTCGTTGTGGTCCATCTTCTGTGCCAGTGGACAGGCCCACAGTCTGTGCTGGGATGGGGACCAGCACCTGTCAGCCTCGTGGCCTTTGGCAGCCCTCCCATAGCTTTGGCAAGTCAAAGAAGGCAGCAGCCCTGCAATCGTTTAATAACTTGTCACATATCAATTTCTTTCAGCATTTCTTTGTCTTCAAGTTACATCATGTTTTCTTATAACTGAAAGCTGATAGACTGCGTGTTCTGGATTTTGGCTGTCTCTGCAACAAGTAGTTTTAAAAATAGAAGCCAGACCCCTGTAATGAAAAGCAATTTTCAGGCATTTGAACCTTGGCTGAACCTTGAATGATCCACCATTTGTGTTTGATGAATGGTCTACCATTTCTGCTGTGTTGAACACATTTGCCTGTTACGTGACCTTGGTTCTAAACAATTTTGGTTTCATTCTTTCCTTGGCTTTGCCTGTTTAAATACAGTTTGAAACTATTATCAGGCTAAAATATTTCATGGCTGTGTTTTGTTAATATGGGACCAACGCTACACTTAAAAATCCATCTGTTCTACAGAATAAATGTTGGTAATATGTAATGATTTTGGATGTTGAGATGCCTTTCTCTGTGTTTGTGTCTTAACAGTTTAGTGTTACCAGATTAGGACGTTGGATTGATTTTGAAAATGACTATAAAACTCTTTATCCCGAGTTCATGGAGTCGGTGTGGTAAGTTCACTTACATGCCTTGTATGCTTGGAAAAGTTGAGAAGACTTCAATTATTGCAAACATGTGTTGGTCCATTTATCGCTAGAACTCTACTGAAATGTGCCAAGTGCAGATAAATATAATGCAAAATAATTAAAGTCATGTGAAATATCCTGATGTCCAAGTGAGGGAACTTAATGACTTACTTATTTTCTTCCTCAGGATAGCGGGGTTTTGCAAATTAAAACACAACAATACTGATCTTAGTGAGCCCTGAAATCTTCCTGTTCCATGTCAACTTTGAAGCAGTTCTGAAGATCTATTAATAACGTTCCTTGCTTTATTTAGGAAATTACATTATATCTCTGCATTCTTGCTGTTCTTCACACTGTCAGCTGCAAATGGGCAAACTATGCAAGCTCAGTTTAGCTCCAAACCTCTTCTTCAGGCGTGAATTTGGAGGCTGTGAATCTGCTGTTATCTCTTTCTTGGCAGCACAGTTTGACAACTGTCTTGGACTCCTGGTGCAGAGCTAAGTGAAGTTTGGGTGTTTTGGCAATGTATTCAGGGTGCTTGTTGGAATTTCAAAAGACAAGACAATCTTACAGGTTAAGCATAATCAGGTTGGCCTAACACAGTGAGGAGAAGGCAACTTTGAGTCCTTTGGGTGATGGAACTACAAGGTGCATTACAGGGAGAGGTTGAGCAGAATGTGTGCTGAGAAAAAGCCATTAAAAAGCAAATTACATTACTAAATTATTACTGAATGTTCTTTAATATTAGTTTTACTAATAACCTTTAATTTTGTAGTTAGTCACATATAATTATGATAAAGGATTGACAGACCTTCTAGATGTCCCTGAAGCCATTGTAAAGGGCAGAAGTGCCCCAGGGAGTTTTCACTGAGCATTAGAAAGATGGTAGGAAGGCAGCAAATGTTTAACTAACTTAGGTGAAGAAACCGTGCATGATTACAAAGCAAAAACTGACTAGAAACCTTTATTTTGTAAGTTATAAAACTACTCAGTTGTACCTCAAATGCTGTTTAACAAGCATCTTAGAAAACAAACCTGACTTGAGCAAGCTGCAGTGTCTCTTTAAACAGCCCAAGCCTTTTCCTTTGTGGTGGGGTTTTTGTTTGTTTGTGGGTTTTGTTTGGGTTTTTTTTCACTTCTGAAAGACAATTTGTAGTCTTTCACCTGTTAGAGAGGTTGCCTCCTCTGTTGGTGGCTTTGATACAGACTTTAAAGTGTAAACTTTGGATCTGAAACCTCAGAAGTATGAGATTTCAGGCAGTGTGGAGGCAGACAACCTTTAAATTTTGTACTTTTTTGCTTTCTGATGCTATTAAGTTTCTGTGTAATCACGTAATGAAATAAAGTTTTGAAAGTCTTTTTAAAAAAATTTAGATTTTTGAAAAGTCTCCTCTAAGACTTGGAGGGACACGTTGTGATGCCACTGCCAGTTTGCTCTCGAGCAGAACAGGAGGTGAGGCCACTGGTGTTTGCATAGAGGGGATGGAGGAGGGGAATGGGAAGGGAATGTGGGATGCCTGTTTCAGGGACAAGGGGGATAATACTTAGAGAGCCCTGTAACTGTAGTTACAGTGCTGCTTTTGACAGGGTAATGCACACTTTCTTAAAAAGAAGAGAAATCAGATGGTTACCTAGGCAACCATCAGACTGAAAATGTGTTACTGAAGTTACTTTTTCTGTCCATTACATCACTGAGCTGTAGCTACTAGCATGCTTCTCTTCTAGTTGATTCTTTTCATCTTTTATAATGGGTTTGTTGGAAATGACTGCTTTGTAAGCATTTTGGTACTATGTCATATGGTGGCTGACTGAGTAGACTGAATTTTCTGCCTGCTAAATTTTGACTTAAAACATCAATTGATAAATATTTCAGCACTGAAGGTTGGTGTTAACAGGTGATACTGCAGTGGTTTCTTATGTAGAGATGTAGTTAACTTTGCATATTAAATAACTTAAAAACAACTTTTAATTCTGTAGAATTTTTCTCTGTCCTTCATCCAGCTCAGATATCAATGAAAATGTGTCCTTCATTGAAACAGTGCAATGAGAATGATGTTCTTTAAGCTGGCATGGAACATGCAATGTATTTTTAAATACTTGTTTTGTGCAGCTCATGAGACACAGTGAAATCAATTAGTTTAATGTGAGCTGAAACCTCTTACTGATCTACAGTTGGTCGGAAGGAAAGGTTGGGGCTTTGAGAAAAGGAACAACTAGTAACCTATAGTCTGCACTACTGGCTTGTTGCACAGCTCTCAGCCTGGGTGTGAGTTTGCACCCCGGGAGCAGCTCTCCCTGGGGAAACAGCCTGTGGAATGCCAAGGAGCTGAGGGCATGGCTGTGCTCTCAGACTGGGGGTGATGCCCAGGGCTGTGACTCTGCTGCTCTGCACAGCTGCAGGGCTGATTGAGCAGGTTCCTGTCACCATCTAGTGCCCAAATTAGCAATTGCAGGCTGAGCCTAATTCTGCTTTACCGCCAGTTCTCAGCTCCGCTCGGTGCCAGAGCCCTGGGAGAGGGGGTACCAGGGAGCGTGAGGGAGAGATGGAATCACAGCCTGCCTTCCCTGAGACCCCCACACAGGAGAGGAGGAGTCCCGTCCTCCACCTGCCTGAACACAGTGACTAAAGGGACACCACAGGACAATGGCAGATGTGTCTCCTCTGTGACTGCCCCACCGTGCCTGTGCTCTTGGCTGTAGGTGTGAGGCTCTGCAGTGCAGCTCAGCAGTGAGAAGGATTGCTCATTGAGCACAGAGGTGTCACCGAGGTTAGGCTGCTCTCTTCTCCCAAGTAACAAGCAACAGGGCAAGAGGAAAGGGCCTTAAGTTGCACCAGGGGAGGTTTAGATAATTTTTATTGTAATACTCTATCATTGTGAGAGTTGTCAAGCACTGGGATGGACTGCCAGGGAAATGGATGAGTCACCATCCCTGGAGGCATTTAAGATGTGTCACTTGGGGACCTGGGTTAGTGGTGGCCTTGGCATGCTGGGTTAAAGGGTGGACTCTGATCTTGAGAATCTTTTCCAATGTAAACAATTCTATGATTCTGTGACTTTTGTGGTGTGAAACCACAGGTGGTAAAACACTTCTTAGCTACTTCTGTACCTGAAAAAGACAGACTTGAGTCCTTTTGTGATAACAGAAGGTAATGTCTGGGGGAAGATAGAAAAACATTCCTGGTTATGGTAAGAACTTTGTATCATGACTGTACCCTGAAAATTCTTTGCTTTTACTGTGGAAACACAGCCAGTATGGAGCTCCCTTTGGGGATGAGGCTTGTTTGTTCCCTCCACTGAACCCATTTCAGTTGTTTCAGCTTTAATTTTCCTTTTAGGGTGGTTATTAAGAAGACTCTTCCTGACCAGGTGTGCCCTTTGGCACCTTTTCCCCCTCATGCTTGTATTTTTTTGGTGCATTAAGTGCTCTAGTCACCTTGTTCCAGTCCCTGTTGTATCTCATCTGTGTTTTGAAGGAGGAATACACTGAACTCCTATGGGTGATCTTTGGGATAAGTCTAGCATCAGTTCTAGATATTTAAATTTTCTGCTCTACAGGTGTTTTTTACTTCTGACTTGATCCATCATCTTTCAACACACTGATCCAAAGATTACAACCTGGACCTGGGTTAGGATCACCTCGACATGCTGGGATTTTAAAGCTTTCACTGGTTGTTGAACGTGCAATTTGACAGCTTCTGTACCTAAGAATTCTAGGACCTGGAATAAATGCTTTTCTTGACTTAAGAAGGTGTTTTTCAGAGATGCTATTCTAAAGGCAGACTGTGTTTCTGATTGGAATTCATGTCCTGCTTATATTTATGCTTTTTTGGCTCATGTCCACTGTTTTTTGAGTACTTTTTTCTTTTTTTTGATCCCCAGGCATCTGGTTTAGGTTGTTACTTTTTTTCTGATTTTTATCTTGTCTTTCAAGTGTTCATGAGCGCTGGAAAAACCTTTTCTTCAGAAACCCTGCTGCTTATGGTGCTGTTAGGATGCAGTCTGCTTGCTGAACTGTGTAGGTGACAGGGCTTTTCTGTAGCATGGTGTTTGTGGCTGGGTTTGTTTGGTAAGTCTACAGAGGCCATAAAATTGTCCTTTTATCTTGCTGTGAACTGATGTGAGGTCTCACAGCAGTAATGCTGTTCATTGATCTGCAGTACCATGGATATATTGAAATCACACACCTCTAGATCCAGCTGTCATAATGTTCTGCCCACCTTATATTCAGTCTTTGTCAGTAACTGAGTTCACAGCTCCTGGGTGTTTTTATTTAAAAAGAAAAAAGGGAGAAAAGCATTTTATATGTGTTTGAAAATAATATCTTAGCGTTAGGAACGAGTACTTTAATTTTCTGGAAAGCTCAGAGTTCTCAAACCCTTAGAAAACCCTTCAATACTGCTCATGGCAAACAGAGCCACTTGATCCCCCAAAGGAATGGCATTAAGAACTTGGGAGGCTCTAAGACCAAATCCTTCTCTTTGATGTGAGTTGAGTGTGCGTGTTTGAGAAGTGCAACTTGCCTTTGCATCTGCTGGAGGATACTGAGAGATGCTGGGTTTTGTGTGGGATGCCAAGGGTGCTTTGAGTGTTGCATTGCCTGATTCAGTATCTTTTGGAAGAAAAATCTCCCTCTGCAGGAGTTTTATTATATCCATGTGGTGTTTGTGTGACTTGGATGAAGAAATACTGTAGTAAGGTTCAAGTTCATGGGATGTTATGCCTGTTGATAGAATAACTCAGTCTTTGAACCAGTTGCATCATCCCCTCCTGGCACTTTAGTAACAACAAACTGTTTTCAGTTTGTGTTCTGCCTTTTGGAAGTTAAACACTGCTTGCAGCTTTAGGGACCAGATTCTCTGTTAACAGGAGGCTGAAATGTGTGTCTTGAGTTCAACTTTCCCCAAAGTGTGTTTTTCAGTAAAGGGGTGTGTCAGTGCTGCTCCCACAGCAGAGAGGATGCAGCTAAACTTACTTACATTTGGGAAGTTAGCAGGACTAGGGGAATAGAGTCTGATTTCTCACTTCTGTGGGTAAATATTTTCAGTTTGTCACTAGAAAGAAGCTCTGTGGTTGCCTTAGGTTACTGGTTTTCTTTTTCAGAAAGCACTGCAGTTTTAATTTTGGATTGCAAACCTGGGACCCCTTTCTTGCAACGTGTCAACATTTTGCAAACGTAAGGGTCAAAATGTGTTTTAATAGGTTATTGTCTAAAATATCATGTTGAATTTTAAACCAAAACATGGTATCCACCTGTAAGTGACTCTTATTATTAGAACCAGGTTCATCTGTAGCAGGTGCTGTGTTTTAGGTGGGCAGTGCTGCAGGGACCCCTTTGGGAATCATCTCCTGTGCAGGTCTGATGGTCACACATCAACAGCTCTCAGAAGTTATTTTCTTAAGAAAACCAATTAGATGGTTTTTTTGAGCTAACAGAACAGCTCTTTTTTAGTGATAACAAGGCCTATGTCATCGAGCAGCAGACTTGCCTCAATCATAATTCTATTTATTCCATTGGAATGGCTTTCTGAGAGGGGAGGTTATAACAGACTACAGATGAGTGCTCGTTCTGCCCTGTGAGTTGCTGTGCAGAGGTTTGGCAGCCCATCCCTGCTCAGCAGTGCACAGCTGGAGCCCTCCGTGTGCAGTGGGATGGCATTGCCACAGGAGGGAGATGCTGGCCTGGATTGGGAGCTTGGCAGCTCCATCAAGTGCTCACCTTTCCTGAACAGCTCCCTGAGATGAGTTACATTTACGGCTGAATTAAATATTCAGTGTTGCTCTGAGTAGTTTGATGCTGTTAGTAGGCAGTGCTCTATAGAAAGTATAGTGGAGCTTTTCTCCATAGGTATTTTAGTTACTGTTTTTTGAAAGGCAAATAGAACACCTTCAGTAGGAATGCTGTCACTTGTCACAGCCTGCATTAATTATGCTCTGAGGTGGTAAGCATACATTTAAACTGATTTTTTTAACTCCCACAAAAAGTTCTGCAGTTAGCCGGCTCAAATGTATATGCTGAAAGCTGATGAAACTGTAGGCCAGGATCATTTTTTTTTGATTTATATTTATAAAAGTTCAAGTGGATAAACTTAAAATCTCAGTTGTCAAATAGATGCACTCGCTGCTGTGTTTCAGTTTGGGTAGGGGTCAGGCAGCCACAGCTTGCCTGTGGGTGACATTTCTTACTTGAGCAAGGTTGCTTTGGAGTGGTGTGTGTAAGGTCAGGCTCTGGGAGACCTCTGGGTCTGGCTCCTCTCTGGCAGAGTCTCTGAGGCCTTTTCTGTCTTAGGCTTCAGATGATGCAATTTTTCTGATTTTAGTGACCATTCATAGGGAATTCTTGCCTTTTACTGGAGGCCCATGGGTGAATCTGAGTGGATTGCACATCTTTTCCATAGAACAGTCTGCATTTTCTTCAGCTGCCCAATCTGCAGAGTAATAATTATTCTAGTTAAGGCAGCATATGACTTCTGTGTGAGCAAGCCAGGGCATGTCTTTTGATAATCTTATTTTGGGCTATAGATAAAATCAGTGCAATAGTCTGCTTGTGTTTCGTGTTGAAGGTTCTAATTTCAAACACAGAAGGCAGGACACTGCCTGAAATACGGGTTCAGATTCTCAAGCACAAAATGACAGCCTGCAGAAAGAAGTGCTGCTTGCCAGGATGGGGTTGGTTGCTTAGCAATGAGCTATTTATCTGCAAAGGGACCCAGAAAAGGATGGTTTGAAAACACAGTTGGAATAAAGGAGCTTTTCAAGTGAGCAGAGTTTTAACAATTGGGTGTGGAATTTGAAATGGTGAGACTCTGCAGAAGCTCTGATTTGTGGGTTGAGTTTGGCATGATGATTTAAGGCTTGCCCTGTCCTGCCTTCAAGCCTACAGGCTGTACCACTGAGAGTGCCAGTCAATGAGACCTGATAAGCTGATATATGTTGGTGATGCTTTAGTAAACCCTGCAATATTCAGGTTTTGTCCATCACAGGGACACTCGAGGAGTTGCTGTGTGAAGGACATTGCTCTTCCAGCTTCTGTTCATTCTGAGCATTGGCCTAATGTGTCACATTGTAATATTAAGTGCTGCCTTGGTTATTTCAAGGACACATAAGGATCTAAATATGCCACAGGCCATATGAAGATTTCTTAAATAGATTTAAAGCTTAATGTGAGATTGTGATCTTGGAGAGGAACTGAGTCCAGAGAACATCAAATTGTGGGACCATAAAACTGACTTAATTGGTTTTTGTGGTTATCTGTGCCCTCTTGTGAAAATGCTCTTCAGATTGTCAGGATTTACTCAGGGAGAATTGGAGGTGTCTGACCTGTATCTGCCTCTCTTCTGTAGCAGGTTCTTGTAGTAGATGTAGATGCTTAAGATCATGTGATAAGTGAGCAACCATTGCACTATATGTCTATTCTCTAAATTATAACTGATTTCAACCTTGTTAATAGTTCAGATTTCAGGTTATTGTTGTATTCAATGAATCTGAGAAAGATTAGCCAGCAGAATGGATTTGTTTCATCTAAATACTGTGTGTTGTGCAGCCTGTGCATGGCATACCAAGCTACTAGAATCAGCTAAAGCTAAAAATGTGCCAGAAATACAGTTGAAATCAATTATCTCTTTCCTTTTGACTTGCAAATACTGTCTTTTAGTTGATGATTGATTGTTTAAAGAAGTTGTCATTTGTAAGGGAACTCCAGCTAGAGCAGCAACCCTGTTTTGCAGTTTATTTACTAAATGTGAAACATCAAGTGCAATCCCTTGTTCCTTGTGTACTTCCAGGTGGGTTTTCAAGCAGCTGTATGACAAAGGACTGGTGTACAGAGGTGTTAAGGTCATGCCTTTCTCAACTGCTTGCAACACCCCCCTGTCCAACTTTGAGTCCCATCAGAATTACAAGGTGAGTCAGTGTATGTTACAGGTTGTAATCCTATTTCTCTATTGTCTTCAGTTTGGGTTTGAAAAGCTTTAGTACTTTTTGCTGGTACCTAAGCATGTTATAACATTCTAGATTGGTAGTAAAAATCCAGGTAAATGAGTTAATTTTTATCTTGTTTTGTTGAATTTGTTTGGATCACTTGATCTCAGCCCCCTTCCTTGTTCTTGGCTACTACCTACAGATGTTTAAAGTACACAAGTGGTTTTCTTCTGGGCTCTCAAGATGAGTCTTAACACTGTGTTGGGTTTTTATGGGAAATTTTTTGAGAATTGCAGCTGTCCCTGTCTGTGCAGATCTGACAAGAGGAGGGGATTAATGAGGAGTGTCAAAAACTATAGAGCAGTAGGATAATGGCCCTTCTAAGAATAGTTAATTTAGACTGAGAAATTCCAGGCAATGTTTTACCTACTGTACTGTATGGTTTACTGGGATTTATAAAATGTTCCTTTAAAAGAGAATGACTAGATAAAATAAGTGCAGCTTCTTACTTGCAACTAACTTATGTTCACATACGTGAAGGCAGAACGTGTGTCTCAGTTGTCCAGATTTCATGTTTGTGGAGGGAGGCTTTGCATCCTTTCCAATCCTGTCCCAGGGCTCCATATCCTTCTATTGTAAATCTTTCACTGATGTTGTTACAGCAGAGGACTAGCACAGACTGTACATCTGGTCTCTTTTACATCTTGCCTAAAACCAAGGCCAGTTTGCTGGCCAAAAATAGTGTTTTAAAAACAAATGTTTAAATACAGTTGTAGTACGATGCCTCAGGATTGCTGAGGGATATTTATACTGAAGAATAAAGGGCTTGTGATTTATAAAAGTGAGATTTGCAGAGATATCTTGATATTTGTGACTGTTTGATAAAGGAAAGAATTATTTTGCTTGTCCCTATTAACTGACATTTTATACAGGATCAGATTGATGAGCTTTGGTTAGAATAAAGACTGTTGGGGGCTATGATTGTTTTTTGTTTATGTGTGTTCTCCTTTTCCCTAGAGCCAAAGCTGTTTCCTTGTCTTGAGTCTTAATGAAATATTTAGATGCTGTTTCTTACTCTAGAACCAGTAGTGTATGTGTGTGTGTTGCTGCTCTGCCACTTCATGCAAAAATTACCTCTCTTGTCTGCTAGAAGTGATATTTGCAGACTGAAATGTTGAGGATCTGTGAGCTGACAGGATTTGTTCTTGCTGAGCACAGTCATTTTGGGTATAAGGCAGCTGCTGGCTTTGTCACTGTGGGGAGCAGCCTTTGGCTTCTGTTTATCAATCCCTTAAGAACTGGGACACATTTTAGGAGCAATAGAACACAAAGAACATGTTTAGAAATGGAGATAGGTGTCTAATGTACACCTGAGCAAACTGTGTCAGCAATTTCTATTACATTTAACTGAAGAAGTGATTCTTCAGATAGAATTGTAACAGATAAAACACTATACAGTTCATTACCTGACAGCCTGGTTGTTATTTTCTTATGCTTTGCCAGTTGTTTTCATCTACGTGGTCAACTCAGGGCTTCAGAAAATGAAATGAGTAGCCTGCAGTGCTGCTTAAAATTGGGAGAGACAGGGCCGTAGAGAGAGCTCGATCTGTGCCTGCTATTGAGCGCAGTCTGTGGATTATGTAATATTTATGTTTTACTGTTGACTGCACCAGATGTTCACAGAAAATTCCCTCTGGAGCAGCCCTCAGCTCAGCCATAAATAGCTGCCTGTCCCATGATGCCATTAACTGTTCCATGATGCTGGATGGAAACCGGAGCGCCTCGCACGAGACGTGCCGAGGCGACAGGACCTCTCTGTGTGGGCAGGGTCTGTGTGCGTGGCACCCTGGCTTGTTGGGCATTTAGAGTTAATACTGGAGAGTTTCACGTTTGCAGGATTAGACTGGCTTTTACAATCAGCTTTTCGTAATAGGTGAAATGTGAAGTGACTGAATAGGGTTGTATTTGGCTGAAAGAAGAAGTTGTTTTCAGGGGATCGTTTGGATTCGTTTGAAAGTGAAATAGCTGACAAAGGTCTTCTTCCCTGAGATTTTTTTTTGTCTTTTAAATATTGACATACTCTTGTTTTTAAGTACCTCAGACTTTTTTCCCCCCTTGTTAACAACAGCTTCTTAAGAGATGAATCATTTCGTGTGATGTCTGTTCTTCCTAATCACTGACTGTAGAGAAAAGTGTGGAAAAGGCTTTGTTCAGCAGCATCCAAAAAACTGCTGATTTTCTTGACACTTGAGACTGATTCTAAACAGGGTTTATGAGAGGTACCTGAGGGAACTGGCATTCAGCTGTCTTGGGTGTTTTGGCAGCTAATTCCCCAAATCTTGCTGCTAATGGGAGTTGTTAACCCTGTGGCCTTGTTGGGCTGACAGTGTGCACTGGTGTAACAGGAACCCTGGGACTGGTGCTCCTGTCTGACTTCCTAATGCTGCCCCTTCACCTTCTGCCACTGCAGGGATTAATAAGGCCAGTTGCAGGATGGGTGTGAGTGGATGGCAGTAATAGTTACTATGTCTTAGATTTACATTTTTTCACTAACACAGGCAGCAAACCTTTTTCACCTCCCTCTCTTTTTTTATCCTTTGACTTTATCTTGTGTTTTTCAGGATGTTCAAGATCCTTCAGTGACTGTGAGCTTCCCACTGGAAGAAGATGCAAGTGTTTCCTTGGTTGCTTGGACCACCACTCCCTGGACCTTGCCCAGCAATTTGGCCCTTTGTGTTAATCCAGAATTGCAATATGTAAAAGTGAGAGGCAAGTGTTAACTGAAGGTGACATAGAGTGAACACTTCTTCCTTCAGTGCCTGTCAAATATGTACTTAGGTTTTGTGTTGTGGACTGTTTTATAGCACTTTGGGGCTGTTAGTTTGAGGGATGAGATTTATTTCATACGTGGCTGATGATTTCTGACTGCTGTGCCCTTCTTATTTTACATGCTTTGTGAGGACTGTTCCTTAAAAGATACTGAGAGGTGAAATAAAGAATAAGAGAGACAGGAAAGTGTGACTGGGTGACCACAGCTCTTTTCTCTCCTCCTTTCTTGGGGCTCACACTCATGAACAACCTCCTGCTCTGTGACAGCCAAGGTGCAGTAGTAACATCTCTGTGCTCTTCACCCATAATAGACCCAACATGGCACAGCCTGGTCTCAGCCTGACTGGGGTGTTTCTTTTTGGCACAAATGTAAGCCCAGGTAAATCCTGTGGTTCCCAAGGTATGAGTCCATTTGACTGAGTGCCTTGGCTTGCTCATGGCCCAGGTGGTTGTGCCTGGCTGAACAAGTTGTGCTGTGAGGTGTATTTTTCATACACTCAGCACTTCAGGAATTGTGTGCAAGGACCATGTAAGGTGCCTAAACAATACAGGCTGTTGCTTTTCTTACTGCTGCTTCAAGGAGTTTTCCAGGGTTTGCAGTTCCATTTCTTTCAGTTGGCAGTGGGGTATGTTATGATGTGTCCTCCTTTTCACTTAGAAAAGGGATTGATTTTATTGTTGAAATGCAGTTGCCTTTAATTATACCTTCATCTACAGACACACCTCTTCCCTCCCTTTTTTTTTTTTATTTAAATGAAATAATAAGTAGGAATTTCCAGTTCCAACACAACCATGTAAATCTAAGTGTGTGCTTAAGGTGATGTTAAACACAAAAGTGTGCAAGCCTTTACAGTGAACTCCATGTGTTTAGATTTTCTGTCTTTTAGGAAAACTAAATGTGTTTCAATTTTCAAAGGTTTTATGATAAATTTGGTCATCTTACAAAAAATTGTTGTGTAGTTGCAGAAATAACACCCAACACATGCCTGAGATGCTGAGGTTTTTGGGTTTGGATGTCTTTGGCCACTGCTGTGGGACAGTGACCTGATGAAGTTGGCAGGGTAGCAGTCTGAATAAAATTTGTCAATGTAGTTAAGAAGTCAGGGGGTTTTGAAGTAGAAAATGGATTTCCTTCATAACATTTAACTTCTTTTTGGCATTTACTTCCTTTGTAAAGAAATCCAATCATGTAATTGATTGGAGGAGCAAATCTCAAAGGCAGCATAGAATGAAATTGTTAACCCCAATGTCCACTTAATAATATTGATTCTATGTAGTAATTGTCCATCTTCCAATTGTTTCTCTCTATTTCAGTTACACATACTGGAACTTTTCAATTGCTTTTTTGTTTGGCTCAATGATAATAGACAAGATGAGGTATTTCTATCTCTAGAACAGCAGAACATGCTGAAAATCAGTGGACTGACTTGCATCCTGTGGTTTTTGTTTTACCTTTTGGAAAGTGTTCCTTAAGTGACTATGGGGAAGGAGTATCTGCAAAGTAGAGGTTGATCAGCAGGATTATTCTGGGCAATTTTTTAGCTACACTGATAGCATCTTGCATATATTGAAAGGGTTTCATAATGGTGCAAATGAGGGGATTAAACTGAGATTTGTGTAACTCTTTGTTTTATTTTATATTCTAGATAATGCCACAGGGAAGATTTACATTTTGATGGAATCCAGGCTGATAACACTGTACAAATCTGACAGTGAATATGAGATCCTTGACAGGCAAGTACATAAATTATTACACTTGCTACTTTTCAGTGTTTTCCTGGATCAGAAGTTAAATATTTCAAGAAGGTGGATTTCCCTCTGTGTGTGTTTCTTGCAAAAAAGTCTATAAGAGATTTAAATTTGCTGGAACAAATTCTTTTGTGAGTGAAGCTACAAATGGGATAAAAGTTTCATTAGCTCTCTTAGACAAAATACATGCTACTGGCTTCTCTTAAACTCCTTGTATAAAACATGAGCCTGTTAAAGAGGTAAAATACAGCAAATATTTATTTGCTTGCTTTAGTCAGTTCTGTGTAGTGGGTAAACAAACAAAATACTCAACAAACCCCCACACAACAGGAAACCACAATGAAAAACTTCAGAAGCTTGAATTTTTTTGAGAATAAAACTGCTTCTTCACTGACATCAGTTGTTTTTAGTTTTATCTTTTTTTGTTGTTGTGTTTATGAAGCAGTTGAAAGCTTTACATTTTAAAAAAAAAGAGGCTATGCCTTAGTTGAGCTAAGCAACTGCATGTAGTGATGGAATTAGGGGGGTACAGAACTGGAATGTTTAAGATCTTGTCTACTCTGGTGGCTTATACTGTGACAGATAATTGAGATTTTATGTGTCTTCATTGATATCCCTCCCAACTGAATGCTCTTAATCAATCACTTACTCTAACAATTTAAGCTGTACTCAGTTTCTAAAGATGATTTTCAGTGCTCTCATTTTCCTCCCTTCTGAACCATCAATAAAACCATTGAGTATTGTCAGTGTCATGATAATCCTGCCAGGATACCACTGGAAATTTACCTTTGTTCTGATACTGAATTAACAACATTTTCTCTTGAAGTGGTGAAGTATCCCCCAGTTCAAGTGTTTGTGTGTGTCAGACTGAAATGTCAGTGTTGAAACTCTTAGTAACACAGAGATTTAAATCTTACCTGCTTGCTATCTAAGCTGGTTAGTCTGCCTAAAAAAACTTGGCTTGGTGTGACTTAAATCTTGACAAGTTGATATTGTGGGTTCTTCAGCACTGTTTAAGAACTGCTGTATCATTTCACGTTGAAGGAGGTTGTTAGACTAGTCTGGCTGGTTTTCAGGTCCATCAGTACTGCAGTTCTCTCATGAAATGCAGGTACTGTATTGTTTTCCAGTCTTCTGAAACCTCTTCAGACTGTCTGAAAACTAAACCTTCTACCAAAGCCGCTCTATTTTCTTAAGTGTTTTTTAATGCATTTCTTATAGACTTAAAAAAAAAAAGAGCAAGCTGATTCTATTAAATTTGTTGATCTTTTGATCTGATGGTCTTTTGATTCCAAATCATTCTTTTAATGGAATACTACACATTTACCCTCAGTCTGGTGGCAGTCATTTTATATCTGGGAAAGCACTGAACAATTTTGGCCTTTTTGTATGTGGTGTTTGCTTTAGAACTGTGGAGAACCTGCTCTTTAAGGCAGTCATACACATTTCAGATGTTGTTGCTTGTGTCCCTGGTTGTATTTCTAACACACTCTCTCCAATCTTTGGTTATTTTTTAAACATTTCCTTTTTTTTCACCTCTGCTTTATCCAAAAAGCTGCTTGCCATTTTCATTGTCCTTGCAGAGCAGTATATTTTTCTTCTTTCTGTATTTAGTGCTGCAGTCTTCTCAAGCTGATTTTTCCCCCCCTTGGTCATTCTCTAATTTTTGTTATGTAATAAATTAGTTCTCTCAAATGTGAAATGGGAGACAATTAAGGAGTAGCTGGTAGTTGAATGGATCTTTGAGAGATTTATGTCTCTGGGTATATAAGCTCGTGGAATGAGCTTTCCCATTCCTGCTCTCAGCTTTTTCTTTTCTTTAACTCACTTCTAAATTCTCAAGTAGTCAGGCCCTTGAGAGAGTAACTCAGTCAACTCTGCCAAGTGCCAGGCTGAGGTCAGGGGATGGTCTGATTGAAAATGTTGTGTGCCTGAAGTGTCTGGACTTCCTGATTCCTTCCATCTGTCCCCCCCTCCCTCAGACCTGACTCTGCTCTCCCTTTTCCTCCCAGTTCTAGTGTGGGAATCCTGTTTCACTGACGAGGTGGCTTCCACCTTGATCAGGATACTTTTGGCTGACCAGTGGAATGCTCTGGGTGTACTACCCCAGTTTTGGCCATGGAGTGGCTTCTTATTTTTATTTAGCAGTGGTAGATATGAAACGATTGATAAGCATTTTCCTCCCCTTGTGTTTGCACACTAAACATTTTAATTTCTTTACACTTTTCCACTGTTGTCTCTCTTTGGATTCTGGACCATCCAGACTAGAGTTTTGGTCTCTTGAGAGTGAAGAATTACTATAAAATGAGTCTTATTACCGTAACGTAGGTCACAAGAAGGCAGCATTGTCTAAGTTTTCACCTTGAAGTGAGAATCGGGGATGTGATCCACAAACTTTACCTTTCACTGACTTTGTGTTAAATAAGAATTTAACTGCCTTTTTTTTTCTTTTTAAGCCAGTTGTAGTCCTTCACATTCTGCATCTGAACATTCCCACATCTGTGTGGCTGAGCACTGGGATGCTTTTCTCTCATCTGATCCCGATTAAGCACCTCAAACATTCCTAAGGCTGCTTGTAATATGAAATATATAAACCATCTGCAAAGCTGTGGCTTAAAATAGAAATCTCCCCTTTTCCTAGAGGATATTGTGTGTGCTGAGCTGAGGAGTCATGCTCTTTAACTTGGCATTACATCCTGCTGCAGGTCCTTTCTGTGCAATCAAGCAGCTTTGAAGAGTTCCCACTTTGAAGTAGTCCAGTGTTTATGGTTTGACCATTGTTTGGGAAGTTGCACATCAAGAAGAAGGAAAGACCACAACTGTGACACAGTCAGAGCTATCCCATCTATTAGATTTGAGTTATGTTTTAGGTAGATTTTTTCCCCCTCTGAAACTGGATGATTTAAGCCCTTTCAGGGTAGTTCTGAGCTTTGAATCCCAGTCTAATCACTGTCTTTGTCAGCTATTGTCAGAAGCCTGAAGGGAGCCACATCTACAGGCTCTGTCTTAGATGTCTTGCCTGGCTCAGCTGGTTCCTCAGTTGTCCCTGTCTGTGTTGGATCATTCTCTGAGGTGCCTGTGGAGAGATTGGATGCCTGGTTTTAGCCTAAGGAATGAGGCATCTGAGCTTGAAAGGCTGCAAGACCCTGTTTCACAATCTTCTGTGCATATCACTTCAGGTGCTTTGGATCAGGGCTTACTCACTTCTCTTGAGCATGCTGTGCTAAAGGGCTTTGCTGTTAGGAATATTGTGTTTTATCCAGAAGCTTATTGCCCAGCTTCACCATAAAGAACTTGTCATTAATACTTAATTCATCTATTAATTTACATTGATTGCTTGATTGAAAGGCCATCAGATGCAAGTGTACCTGTTGTTTTTCTAGCAGAGGTGCATTAAGAGACTTTTTTTTTTTTTTTTGCCCAAGTCCAAATTGCCAAAGAGGCATAGAAATGGAAGCAAATATTGAAGAAATACCCTTTTCTTCTTATGTCAGGGGTGGGCAAAAAGTCAATAGGAAAAAAAAAATCAATTTTCAAGTTGTTAATTTGTTTTCATGTAAATATTTCTCCTCAGGTTTCCTGGCATTGCTCTTAAAGGCAAGAAATATAAACCACTCTTTGAGTATTTTATTCAGGTAAGATGAACAAGTCTGGTGTTTGATACAGGATACAAAGAGAAAAATAAAATGTGTTCTCGGTATTGCTTGTTTATCTTAAAAAATTTGTGTCCTAATAAATTCCCTGTACTTTAAAATCTTAATGGAAGGTTAAAAAACACAATGCTGCCTTTTTTCTGTGTTTTTTCCCGTAAGTTTTCAATAAACCCAGAGTAAGAATTGAGTGATAAATAGAAGTTTGATTTCAGATTGCAGACATGCATTCAGTGCACGTTAATAAATATGGAATATTGTCTCAGCTTCTCATCTGTTGAGCTGCTGTTGTCAGCTTGTGAAGTCTACAAGTTTTTGTCTTCACAAGAGAGTGACTTTGGCTGTGAAAAAGTTACAGACACATCATGTTTTCACTAAAGAGTTAAAAGCCTTTGCTAAACAACCTACTGATACAGCAGATTTATATGGATACAGCATTTAAGCACTGCATTAAGTCTAGCATAGTTAATAGCACCACAGATAGCATATGTAGCAATAGGAGAGGGAGTGGAGAATTTACATACATATTTTTTTTAAAATCTGGTTAAAAATGGATTAAATTTTTCCAAGAGAAGTGGATTACAGCACTGCTGGCCAAGCAGCTGTTAACCCATGTAAGGGACTTGGTATTTTGTGACACCATCTGTTCTGAAGGATGGGCAGGAGTCAGCAAAGGTGAGAAAACCTCTGTCAGGAGCAAGGTCTGATACTTTCAGAGAGAAGTCAAACACAGCTGAATCTGGAAAACTGTACTGTGGGTGTCAAGGTTTGGAATGGACCAGTTTTGTGAGTTCTGCTATACTTGTAAGGAGCAGATGGGCATCTACCATTTTTTTTTTTTAATTTAGAATTATCTCAAAATATCTCTGTTCAGAAGCCAAATCTAATATTTTGTAACGTATTTGGTTCAGCTGTGACTGCAGTAATATTTTTTTACTATTTTTGTGTTAAGGAGTAGAAAATAGCTTGCTATTTTTCATTAGCTGTGTACTGAACACACTGAAAATTGTCAGATCTGTTCTTGGCAACTTTTATTTATATTATGGGGGGGTTTTATTTGTTTTTTTTATTTGATAGTTACCATCCCCTTCTGGAGGAAATAAGGAAAATGTATAGCAGCAAACTATAAAACTGTAGACTATAAAAGCATAGTGGCTTTTCTGAAATTAAGAGGGATAGTGGGCATACAGAAATGCAAGGAGACTTCTGTACCTTTCTTGGTGTATCCTCAGGTTCGAGTGTATTGATTTGCAGTCTGTTAAGCACAGAAGTGTGTGAAGATCTGTGGCTTGAAGAGTAATTGACTTTAAGGCCTTCTGGAGAGGTGTTAGATTTAATCACATTTGACACTGTTTAAATGAAGTCTATAGCCTGGGCTATGGGAAATCATTACACGTTAGGAATGTCACGTTTCACTGTGTTACTTACTTTCAATGCAGTTCTTGTGTGTGGGTAGTGGCTCTTGCAGGTCCTTAAGGATTCTCTTTTGCTGTATGTATGTGTATATTTACATGTATATATGAAAAACCTATTTTTGTGTTACAGTGCAAAGATCAAGGTGCCTTTACTGTGGTAGTAGATGGTTACGTGAAGGAGGAGGAAGGCACAGGTGTTGTTCATCAGGCTCCCTATTTTGGTGCTGTGAGTATGAACTGCACATCTCTGGTGGTCATTTTGTCCAACACACCTTGCTTGGCTTTCCAGCTCCTGGGGATTGTCTGTCAGGGTGATTGATGTTAAATTATCTTCCCACCTACTCCTCACAAATGTAAGAATACCATGTAGCACTGTATTCTAATGGACTCTTCCACTCACTAGGGCCCTTTGTGTGCTGGACTGGAGTTTCTTGCCTCCCTTAGTTTGGTTGTTGTGGGATGTGAACTCACCTTTGTATCTTCTGAGTGTCATTGATCTCAGCTTTTCTCCAAGCCTAAAGTTAGAGCTTGGAGAAGGGCTGATCTGTGGCACTGTTAGGCCAAGCTGGCTTTGCTAAGTGATAATTTGGGATGCTAACAGCAGTTCTCTTCAGCACACTGCCCCTCTTCAGTGTTTCAATGTCCTTTACTCATTGGGCTTTTAGAGAATGAAAAAATGCTTTCACTGCTTTTGTCCTGAGACTTCATCCCTTGGCATGAAAGGATTTTGTTGCACTCCATTCTTTTTTCTGTCTTTATTGTCCTTTCCCTCAGTCTATTCTTTTCAAGGTTGAGAAGAATAATTTTTCATGGATTTAATCATTCCAGTTTTTAGACACATGAATTAAATGCACTACTTTAGGCTTATTGTCCCTTTTGTATCGTGTCCTGTCTTCAGCCATTATCCAAAGATGCCCTCAAAAAACTTGCAGTAGAGCTGCCAGTGCCTAGCAATTAGCAATCCTTGGCCCATGAGCTCTGCCATAATTTCCAGAAGCTGTTGGCTTTGGGAACAGACCTCTTTGTATTCATGTGAAACAGCCCATCCTTTTCCGTCCTTTTCCCCCTGCGTTTTTCTGAAGGGTACAGCCATTGTGGTGGTGTTTCCCTTGTCAGGATGAACACTGATATGAAAAGATGTGCCAGCTTAATATAACTGTGAATAAAGAAAATTAGACTGGGCTATGTTGGCAGTTATAAAGAAATTAATGGTAAGTGGTGAAGTGTCTTAGGGAGTGTAAATCTGTCTTGCTGCTGCTCCTCAGACTCCTCCCTGTAGCTAAGTCTTGGATTTACCAGAGGGATGAGGGAGCAGATGTGGTTTGGAATCGGGGTGAAGGAAGGGAAGGAGCTGCCACTAGAGCAGGAGCTCTGGAAGAAGCTTTCCCTTGGCTGCTGTATTGGTGGTTTGTGTGTTTTCACAATACAGTTAAGTTGTTGGGAAGGGTTGACTGACCAGTCAGAGCAAGGATTATCTGCCCTCTTTTATTTGATTTTTGTTATAAGCCCACCGAGATTTGTAAACATAGAGGGGAAAAAAAATCTTGTCTCTCACTTCTGGCAAGTCAGCAATTATTTCAACTTTTTTTACTTAAAACGAGAGTATTAGTTAAGTGCTTTGCAAAGGGGAAAGGACATAAAACATTTGTGTGAGAAGAAAGCACCCAGACACCACAAACAGAACTTAGCACTCTTTAGCTAAGGAGAGGTTTGACTTGGTAATGCTTCATCCAGGGACCTGAGTCACCTGGCTGTGCTGCCTTCAGAAGGAAATGGCACAGGATATGTTGCACTTAGTGCTGCTGCCTTTTTCTTTTGGGATGCACGTAGTTCAGCTGTGAGAGCCCACAGGTGATTTCTGTTCAGAAAGGCTCACAAAGGGTCCTGGTTTATGGTCAGTAGTTCATTGTACAGTAGGATAGAGTGTTACAGTGTTGGCCTTACACGTTGGCCTTATGACAAGCTAAGATGAAAGAAGGGTCATAGTTCACGATGGCAGACAGGGCTGTCTTACTAATTAATTGGCTTCTCTGCACCTTCCTGTGCTGTTGTGTTGAAGGTGAATAGGAAGGGGGTAAGTGGAGCAGGAGGCAAGGGTCAGAGGAGAAGAAACAGAGAACAGTCCTTCACAGGAAGCCTCATAGCTTGTCTTTATTCCTTCCCATCATCACTATAAAAAAGTCCCTTTGATGAATAGAGATGGAAAGTAAGTTGCCTTTTTTTTTTTTTCCCTTTAATCCTACTTACTGACACGTGTTCTGTATTGCTGATGGCTTAGAAATGTATCCTTCTGTAACAAAATTGAAAGTAAAAATTCACCTTCATTTAGTTCCAGGATATGTAGTTTCATTGTCTTGTGTGATGCATTTGCCAAATACAAGCTGACACACAGTATCAGAGCACTCTATTATTTCAGTTCAAAAGACGTCAAAATTAAAGCTCACAGAACAAGACAAACCTGTATTAAAAAGTCTGTAAACTCATTGTGCCTCCAGGTTAACATGACACTAAAATTCCGTTGCTCAGGCATTTCATCATATGGAGATGTACCTGCAGTCAACTTAAAAAGCTTCAGTAACATTTTAATTTGCATAGAAATTTTTAATTTGCAGTACTTCTAGTGCCTGTTCAGACTGAGTCACACAAGTTTCATAGATCTGTTACTGATGCGCTTTATTTTCAGTACACTGCAAAAGTGTAGTTGTTTTTTTGTCAAGGGGTGCTGAAGGTGAACCTTTGACTTGTTGTTTTGTTAAAATTTCAGGTAGAAAAGCTTTTGAGTTCTCATCAGTGAGCTGTTTAATAACTTCTACTTCGTTTTGTGTATTACAACTTTTATATGTAATCTTTTGAGAGATTTAATCATGGCAGGGGTACAGAAGTGAATGCGTTGACTTCTATCCTGGAAAGAATTGGTGTTTGTCTTAGATTTTATTTGAGTTCAGCATTTGTGGATTTCTGTATGTGCCTGAACATACTCCCGTGGTGTGGTTACTGAAGCAAATCTTCATTAAATCAAGCAGCAGGTCAGTCTGGAGAGCTTTTCCATTCAGGTTCTTCAAAAGAAAGGCACTGAGTGTAGACAGCCAGAATAGCAAAGCCCTTTATCACTGGGTGCATCAGTGATGCAAATGGAACCAAAACCCCTTTGGAGTGAGGTCCTGCGAGGTGGCAGGTTTGTTCTGATGTCTCTGCAGGGCTGTGAGTGTGCCAGGCTTTGTACTCTGTGCTTGGCTTCTGGTTCAAAGCCTTCACCAATTGCCTGCCAAGCCAGGGCTGACGTTTGCTCTGTTGTCTGGCCTGGGTGTTCAGCCCTGCAGCCTCCTTGAGTTCCTCAGCAGTAACAGCTGAGAGAAGGGCTTGTCTCAGTTCTCTGACTGAAGGGGTTGGGTGACCATGTGGAGGTTGAATAAAGGTGATGGATGGCTGTGCACAGCTGCTGGAGAGGGGGGAGAGGCTGTGGCCTGGTGTAAAGGAGTGCTGCAGCTCAAGTGCTTTGTTATTTCTGTGTGCAGTGCCTTGGAACATAAATGAACCAACCTCACTGTGTGTTTGAGTTTCATCTGTGTCAGGTACAAGAGGCAGCATCTGCCAGATTGGCTTGAGGGAGCCACAGGGACTGGTGGGTAGGGTTGGAGGTACAGGATGAGGGCCACCGCAAGGATCTGGAGACCCCGCCCCGGCACTCAAAGCTGGCTCACCTGTGTTGGTTTAATCTAGAGAAGGACAGTTCAGGTAGCTGTGGAGCAGTGGCATATTGAATCCTTATTTACACTCTTGCTCCTTCTGTGGTCTCCTTGATTGAGGTGCACAGGTTGCTTAAGAGTGCAACTCCTGTTAAAGAGCTGCTGTGTTTAATGCAAGCTAAGTGAGCTCTCAGCATAGAGGAAACTGGACCTGCTGCCAGCTTGGGCAGGTGGCATTGCTGCAGCTTCTCTTTGTACACAAACCTTCAGGTTGTGTCCCTGGAGTCTTTGCTTGGCTTCATTTTGTCAGAGCAGCACTACAGGAACCTCTAAGATTTCCAAAAGCCTGGATGTACCTTGTGCAGGGCCTTCCTGTTTGAGGAAAATGAAGTGATTCTGTGAATGTGCTGGTCTGCAACTGTTCCCTTCTGCCTTCTTCTCCCACCCAAATAATGTTCTCTTGCCTTATGGTGAGAAATGGGGTAATCTGGGTGATAATTAGTTAAGAAGTGGATTTACTGTGACTTTAGTGTTTAAGTTAAAATCTGAATCTTTGTCCTCCTACTATCTTTGTTTTAATCTTCTCTACGATACCATTATTGTTTGGTTATGTTCAGGAAATTCTGAAGTGACCCTTTTTAAAAAATTTTTTTTTTACTTCTTACTGCTACAGGAAATTAAAAATTTAAATGGAGACTGGCCAGGAAAGAAACGATGATGTCCATGTGTGGTTCTTGGTCAGTAGCATTGCCTATGGGCCAGCAGAGTTTGAGAAAAACAGATTTAAAGGCTTTGCATCTGTAAGACTTTCAGAAAATGGGATTTCTTATGTGAAGTGCCAGAAGTAGATTGATTAAAACAACCTGCCTTCTGAAAAGTGCTGTGTAGGCTGGTGAGCTGAACAGAGCCAGGCTCTGGCTGGGACAGAGCAGGCTGGAGTGGTTGTCAGGTCCTTGGCTGTGCAGCAGGAGCCTGAAGCTGCTCCCTACATGTGTTTACACACATAAAATACGTGTCTGTATATATGCATTTATGTACATAGGAAAACAGGCACATATCTCCTCTGCTGGGTGAGAGAAAACACAAATAGTCTGAAGAAATCATAATTCTTCTGGTGAATAAAAACTACAATCCTGTAGAACTGAGTCTTTTCCTTGCACTTGAGGGATTAGTGAAGGCTGAGTGTTTTGCTGTTCTTGTCCAGTCATCACATTTTCTATTTCATATGTAATTTCTGTTTCTAGGAATGGATATTTTAACCAGTGTTGTGTATTCCTACAACTTGGTGCTTGTCTCTTGCAGGATGATTACAGAGTCTGCATGGATTTTAATATCATTCAGAAGGATTCTGTGCCCGTGTGTCCTGTTAATGCATCTGGCTGCTTCACAGCAGAAGTGGCTGACTTTGTTGGGCAGTATGTGAAGGTCAGTCATCTTGGAGAAACCAAGTTACTGCTTTATTCAAGATAAATTTTATGTATAGTAGAAGTGTTTTTCTGTCTTCAGTGTGTGTTTGGTACGTGGATAAATCGTGTTTTAATGTTTGCAGCAAGGTTGGATTTGTTTATTGCAATATCAGAAAGAAAGAATTTGAAGTGTTAGTGTTGTTGTGTATCTGTGGTGAAAGGAGTATCTCTTGTTTGAATCTACTGCAGGAAGAGCCTCACTCTTGCCTTTTTCCTTCCAGAAATGTCATGTACACACTCTCCAGGCACATGTGCCTCCCTTACCTCAGTAAATGGTGGTCACTGAGTTTCTACCAGCCATTTAATGTAACATGACCTTTAGAAAGGAGAAATCCAGTCCTTTTCCCCACTTGTGGGATATCTGGCAATGTGAATTTACTTGCCAATAGATGCAAGAGAATCCATGTGAAAGGAACCCACTGGAACTCCAGATTGCTGCAACTACAAATCCCTAGTAGGGAGTGCCTCTTAAATTCCACGTCCTAAGAAAATAAATTGGTTTTAGTCCTGCTGTTGCAGTTTGATAGTAAAGTATGTTCTGGTAAACACAATTTACTTGGAAAAGACTTAAAAATCTTGTATTGATTTGAACTTAATCAGCTCCTACTATATATTAAGGCAAATAGAACACTGGAGGCTCCATGTTTTGGTTTCTTGCTGGTAGAAGTCTGAACTTAAGGCTCTTGGAAAATATTCTTATGATGCTGAATTTTTAACTTATGAATATTGCTGTATCATAAATATTTGTATATTTTTTCCCTTTCTTAATACCGTGTTGACACTTGTTTGTTCAGTAGATTGTCTTAAATTATTAATATACAACTCTCACTTCCAGCTTAGCATGTAAATCCTGATTAGTTAGTGAATTATTATAAACTATTATCATCTTGTGAAATTTAGTCACATTTAGAAGAATGTGGTGTAGGGAAGTTTAAATATTAGGTAAGAAACACTATGTAACTTCCTGACACAAAATCAGAAGATTCATTAAAATATTTCATATAGTAAATAATAGAAGTACTGGCCTGTATTATGTCTACAGAAAATCTGAATTTTGTACATAGTTGTGTGCACATGGAAACAGAGTTAAGGGTGAAAAAGAATTGTATTCCAGGATTTGGAGAGCAAATAACTTTGAAAATGCAACGTTTTATGCTGCCTCTGCAGGAAATGTATAAATTATGTAGAAGTTCTTTGGATGTTATTATTTGTGGGTGTATGTAAATGCTGGATTTCTTACAGGGTTTTTCTCATTAATTTGGGTATTGAAGACAAATCCTGTAGTAACTCACCAAAAGAATGAAATTTGCATTCCAAGGAAAATCCTCTGCTCTGTCTTTTTAGGATGCAGATAAGAACATCATTAAAGTGCTGAAAGAGAAGGGCCGACTCATTAACAGCACTAGTTTTAAGCACAGCTACCCCTTCTGCTGGAGGTAAGGACAGAGGCACATATGGCTTGAGATTGGGGGTTCTGACAGGAGTTCTTCAGGTTTGGCTCATTTTTACACCTCCCTTGGCTTGCTTAATTTTTTTACCAAGACTAAAAGTAACACAAATTGAGATTATTAATTTAGGAGAGCTCCAATTTTGGTTCACTAATCAATTAAATTAAATTTTTTTTTGGCCATAAATCTGATGAATTTAAATGTAGAGCTGAAATTTTTTTCTATTATGATTCTACCAATGTGTTTTTGTAGTTTGTGTTTCTCATTCTTTGGTGTTCCATGTAGTACTGTGAACTACCTTTTGAAGTCTAAAAAAGCTGATTTTTTTTTTTTTTCTTTTTTTTTTTCTCCTAAGCAGCTGAGTGATGGGAAGGAATTTTTTGGTACACTTGGAATTGTATCCAAATAAATTTTATCACAGAATGTCTCCAGATGTTTGTGTTAAAGCTTTCCGTGTTTTGGATAAAATGGCAAAATCATAGTTGTTGTAGTTACTTCTTTTTAACCTTGTAAAATTACTTGTTTATTTGGAGTCTGGTGGAGCCCAGTTGCTTATAACATGGAGACATCTGTACTGTTGATTAAAATCCAAGTTAGCATTTACCACTGCAGGGGGTATAAAGTAAAACACATAAATAGGCATTTTTCTGCTCAGTCATTCCTGAAGAGAATTCCTCTGGTCAGGAATAACAGTTGTTCATGTTATTTGTGGAGACTTCTTGGAAATTTTCAGTTTTGCCCATTAGAAGTTCCAGAATATTCCAGTCTGGAATATCAGGTGGGTGGTTCAGCACAGGGGCCTGTCAGGAATTTTCCCTGTCTGGGAATATCCCCCATGTGGAAGTCTCCATGTGCCTGCAGTATTAATGAGCAAACATAATAACTGTTGGTTATGAGGAATACAGGCTAGACATGTTTAATCTGGAAATGAAGCATATTTTTATTAGCATCCTCTCTGGTTTGAACTGCATGTGGTTGCTATTGCAAAAGTAAGGGGGGGAAAAAAATCACTGAGCAGTGTCAAATTTAAGCAAAGAATCTTCAGTGATCTTTTAGCAGGAGTATTGTATTAAACTTTTATTACAAGTAAAGGCACACTTAAAATGAAATGGCCTAATTTAATTATGTGGAATGACTTGAGGATTTTAACTCATATCTGATGCTCACAGCACCTGTACTGAAATAACTGTCAGGGAAGCTCTTCCCTCTCTCTGGCTTTAGCACTGCCAGGTGAAGTGTTTTAGCAACGTGCATTTATCTTTGATCTACAGCAAGAATAATCTTTGCTTGCTATTGAATAACAGCATTGGTTTGTTTCTAAGAGCTGCCTGGAGGAGGAAGAGGAATTGCTCTGCCAGCATTACGTCCTTGATGATTTGGGACAGTTTTTGAGAAATGGAAGCCTGAAATCAAGCAATGCTTGTGCTATTCTTGTGTAGCAATTCAGATACCCAGTCATGGCCTTCTGAGACTAACCAGGAATGTAGAAGTGCTGATTGTGGAGAACATCCTTATTCCTGCCACTCTGTTGACATTTTTGTTGATTGATGATAAGTTGCAGGCAGCACCTAGCAGCAAATTATCTGGTGGGAAGAACAGAACAATGGATTCTACTTGAAAAGCTCATTTCACTGCCATCACAAATCAAACCATAATTGGAATCTGCTAAAAGTAGAAGAGTAGTTCTTAACTTTGAACATAGTTATAAGTTATTTTGATTAATGTAAGAAAACTTTGAAATCAGACTCTTCTTCTTAATGTACTATTGTTCATGCTCTTCTCTGAAACCAGGCAGTTGTTGAATCTTTGGTACATTAAGAAATTTGCCTTCTTTTTACATCTCATGAAATTAGAGTCCTTCTCTGCCTGTTGTTGCTGTGTTATGTATTGCTTTGCTGTCAACTCAGCTTTAAAATGTGAGAGGAAAACAACAGCTTGGTAAGGACACAGTAGATAGTTTTCAGTTAGAATTGTCTGTATTGGAATTGCTGAAGATGGAGAACATGTGAGATCTGCAGAGTCTGTATGGTCTGGGCAGCAGTTTAGCAACTGGAACAACAAAGCTAATGAACACAAGAGCTGGAGTGTGTCTCACAGCTACTGCCTGCCATTCCCTTGGGAAGCAGTGTTGGGAAGCACTACCAGTGCCACATACAGAGCTTTGTCTTTTCCAAGCCAGTGAAGGCAAGGCCAAGAAGCATCTTTCATAGCATGTGCTCAATTATGATCATTTGCTTCCCAAATTACAAGAAAAAGGAGTGGGAGTAAGATCACAAGTTATGATTTCATTCCTCTGATATATTTCTAAAGGATCTATTTGCAAGGAGAACAGAACTTTGTATGGTTGAGACAGGGAGGAAAGTTTAGGCAGGAATTTTATATGCATCAGTGTCTGATTTAAGGTGTGTCTGGGTGATTTTCCCCTTGTATTGATGGAAAACACAACCCAGCAATGGGTATTTCTCATTTGATTGTACATCAGAGTATTGAATCTGGATTCAATTCAACCTTCTCACCAGTCATGAGGGGCAGAAATGTGGAATTTGTCATGGATTGGGCAAATTTTAGTGTTTTGTTCTCTCCTGTCTCTTGCTGAGGCACTGCTTGGCAGTACAGTGAGAATGAAAAACATTCAGGGAAGCTGTGCCATCCTCCCCTTTTTTACTGCCACCATGTAGGTGGAGCAATGCTCTGTGGGTGCTCTGGAATGGTTCTCAGGTGTTCCAAACTCAGTGCCAGGTTGAAAGCCTGGGAAATGGCGATGGCTTCATCTGTTTGTCCCTTTGTCACAGACCCTTCATGTCTGTAGCTGCTCATGCACTGAGGCTTGTCTGCAGCCAGCCCCTGTCAGCTGCTCGCTCCTCACAGAGGTGGGGTGCCAGTTTGGTGTACCAGCCTTCCTTCTGCAATGTGTTAAGACCATGTGAGGAGATGTTGTTACCAGGTTTTGTTCTCCTTGTTTCCAGTTAGTCAAGATCTTGTGATGGCAATTCATCATTCCTTAGCGCTTCAGAAACAAGATTCTCGGTGAAACTAAAACACTTCTGGAGTACCTTGTGGCTTGGGAATACTTTGGTTTTCACTGTGATCTTGCTCCTGTGTGAGGAGTGAACTGAACTGTTCCCCTCTTCAAGTGTTAGACCTTAAATTTCAGAAGCAAACCATCCTATTTAGTGCTTTTGCATTTAATAGGTAGAACATGACGACATTAATACTACTTTGAGCTCTTATGATTTCCTGTAAGATTATAGGTGCTTTAACACCTAAACAAATTGAAACATATGGGCTGTAGTTAAAAGAAAGTCTCTTCTACTAAGTAATTTAGGGAATTGCTCAGTCTATGTGCTCTGGCCTATAGTGTTTCCATTTCTAAGCAAGTTGTGACACTGCTCTGCTCCCATATGGATTTTGGTTCATTGCTTATTGAAATGAGGAATATGTTAAGGTATCTTTAAAATTTCTTTTATGTGCTTATCTGGATCTCTTTGTTTCTTTCTCCTCCTTTCCTCTAGTTAACCATGGGCTCTGTTACTTCTTCATGGTTTGTTTATTGTTTTAAATGCAAAAAGTAAAGACAGCATAATGTTTCCTGGCTTTTCAGGTATACACATAAGAAAAGATGCAGAATGAGCTCATGTGGAAGACTCAAATGTGACTCGTTTTATTAGTTACTGAAGTTCATGTTGTTGTACTACGTAGGAGCACAAATTTCAAATTCAAGTACAGTTTCAACATTCTCATGATTACTCTTGCTGTACAAATCCCCTGATTTACTGCATTTGAAGGCTATTAAAAGTTTTTTTAGGAATTGATTTTAAAACAGTAGCTCACATAAGTGTAACAGTTTGTATAATTTAAAAGACAAAATAAACCCCAGTCTTTATAACTATGGAAAAGGGACTGTCATGTACAAAAAGAGCACTTGATAAATAATGCAGCACTTAAAATGGTTTTGTTTTGTTCCCTTCCCCATCACCTTCCCCCTACAGGTCAGACACTCCGCTGATATACAAAGCTGTGCCAAGCTGGTTTGTCAGAGTGGAGCACATGGTGGAGAAGCTCCTGGAGAATAATGCCCAATGCTACTGGTAATGTCTCCTGCACGTGTCTTCTTTTTTCCTTTGCCTGGAGTTTGGGCAATTCTGCAAAGCTATTCCATCACTAGTGTGTGCTGACTCCCTGTGTCCATTCTGTCCTTCTGAGCCAATGATACTGGGAGGGGCTGGGACCAGTTTTAGTGTTTTATCAGGTAAGGTTGAATACTTAGTAGTAATTTACAGTGAAGTGCTCTACAAGATGATTTAAAATGTCATGGTGTACAGGCCTGAGCGATTCAATGTGAGAGAAACTGCAGTGGCAAATCACCCTGCAGAATCATGGAAGAGCACAGTCAGTCTTCCCAAAAAGTTCCACCTGAGAGAGGAATACAGGCAGCTTAACTCTGGATATATATTGTTGTAAATTAAACTAATTTTTAGGTAAGGTTTTTTTTCTTGTCATCTAGTTACTGCAGGTAAGGTTGATTACTTTGTCATAGGTGCATTTGAAGAAGGAAAAAAAACCAACCCCACCTGCCCTGCCCTCAAAATACCCACAAAAAATCCAACCGGACGGACCTAGCTTGTGGAATTGTTGTAATCAAACTTAAGTTTCAGAGGTTTAAATGAAAATTTTCTACTGATGGCAAAAGTGAAATCTTTGTGTGTATATAGGGATTGTGAAAAATGAGAAATTTATGTAGGAAACAACACATGAATCTTAATAACTTAAATAGATCATTGAATTCAGTGAGAGGGAGCTCTTGCTGCTGGTGGCCATTTTGAGAGTCAATCATGGTTTTCTGGTCTGTTACCAACACCAGATTCTTACCCTTTGGCACTTTTGTAATCGTTATTTTCCTTCCTCTCCTCACTAACTTGTGCCTGGGAGGCTGTGAGACCGAGTGGGGAAAGTGTGGAGGTTACAACTTCATTCAGCCTTTCTGTATGAGGACTGGGAGGAGAGTTGGCATCCCATTGCTCTTCCATCACAGTTGCCTCTTCTCAGCAATTCAGATGATGTTAAAGAAGGTGGCTCAACTTCCAGGGAGCAATTACTGTGGTTTTTCCTGGACAGTAGTTAGCAATTAAATTCTCCATGAGCAGCTTTTGCATAACTGCTTACGTGGTATAAGCACTGTAAATATTGAAATATGTGGGAAAAGTCAGTGATCCATAATCGACTGTCCAAAAATGCTGCAGCGTTGGTTTGCTAATCAGCACATGCCCAGTCTGGGTATGGAAGAAGAGTTTATAGATAAGTAAGTGTTGCTTTCTGTTTTCCATAGCTGAACATACTGTGATCCTTCTTTGAGGGAAAAATAAGCTGGAGAGGGGGTGAGAGTGTTTGTTCTTGGCTTTAATTAGCTTTCTCAAGATGCTTTTACTGTTGGTATGACAGTAGACCTGCATACTTAATTCTCACATGAGCATAAGAAAAATGCAATGATCCTATTAAGGAAATGTTTGAATGGGTGAGATGGTTTTGCTTTTCCATAAGGCAAAGCTTCAAGAAGAAGCTGCTAAAGTGACCCCCTGTTCATCCAGGAGACATTAGTAAGGGTTAGTAATGAGTTTGAACTCTACCCCTCATACATATTTGGGTTTCCAGTGGTGCTTTTTCTAAGGGCTGAGTGGTGGGGATACAACAGGAAGCAGATGTAGGAGCTGCTCTTGCAAAAGTTGGGGGAGAAGAGCAGGCAATTAAATCGTTTGTCAATATTCAATATGCTTGGAAGTACAGGAACCATTTGGCCTTGAGGCAGTTCTGGAGTTTGAGCATAATTCCATAATTGGACATAAGATTGGTTCTTCAGGCCTTCTCAAACCAGTGTGGTTTTAGGTGTTCTGAGAAGCTTTTTGTTGGGAATATGTCTACAAATACAGATGTATTATCACAAAATGATTAATGTTATTAATACGTATTTCCAGTATGTGATTTCATAGCAGTTTGAATACTGTGTGGCCTTGGTTCCATAAAACTGCCTTTAAAAAGCCAACTTTTTAAAAGAATAAAGCTTTGTTTTTAAGGTTTTCTTCCTGTGGTCTCTACTGATGTCAGTTTTGCTTAGGCTGTAACTGAAGTTGGATTGAGACTGCTGGCCTTCTTCAGTATACATTTATTTAAATTTTGGCAACTCCATGCTTTCCAAAACCTACTTTTTTTGCTTTTGAAGAGACTTGATCTCTGAAAGTGTCACAGGAATAATATGTAGCTTTCTAAAAGTTTATTTTTGGATTCTCTGGGGCTTCAGCATGTCCTGAAAATGAGAAAATTGGGTATAAATGCTTTTCAGACTGTATTAACCTTTACAAAATGAGTTTGACTGCATTGCCTTTTTTATTCCTATAAATGGCTGATAGGTATATTGTCCCTTAAGAATAGCTGCCCTCTTGATAGATATCCTTTCTGATGAAATAGATTAAACATAGTTGGACAAAGTTTGCAACCTGATTGTATTTCTAATTAGCTTTTTAGTGAATTACCCAGGTGATAAAGCCACAGTCGTTCAAAATTTATTAAAGCCAGCAACTGTATCTTCATTTTTCAAACCGAACTTAACTGCAGCTTTCAGGAATGGTTACGTGAGTAATGTGCCAGCGTTTTTGTGAAACCAGAAGCCAGAAAACCTCAGTTTCTCTGTCCCAACCTCTTTCTGACCAGAGTAGAAAGTAACTTGTGTTGGTTGTCGATGGAAATGCACATTTGGAACAGGATTTAAGAGGCTGTGTTTGAGTTCCCTTACTTGAATGTTCTCTACCATACAACTGGCAGAAAAGATGATTTAAAAGATACTTTTTTTATGATTTAAACTATCTTGTCTTTGGTATTTGGACACTTGGAGTTGTGGTACTTGAGATGAAGAGGGGCAAATTTGGCTGCACTGCACTCCAGGCCTGTCAGATCTTGGCTTCCTATTACTATTGGTAAAGGAGATAAAGGAGAGTTGGGTGCAGCACTGAGGTGCTCTCTGGATTTCAGCCCTAATTGTTGTCACTAATTTTATAGAGTGGTTTGTTGAAAGAGCACTTTCTATGTAACCATGATAAATAATTAAACCATGGCACCTTAGATTCTGTTGTAGAATACAGGACTAATTCCTGTCATCAGTGTTCAAAGTTGGTCTAAACAGCAAATTTATAACTTATTGTAAACAATAAATTAGTACAACTTACAGTTGTTTCTGAACTACTGTAGCTCATATTTCTGACAGTGTATGTAATATTTCTATACTTGCAGGCCAGTCGAAAAGATTCTATAGACTCTGCACTTTGTATTTAAATATCAGTTTCGAATTATTTTTTTTTTTTTCTTTCACACCTCCCTTGCTTAAAGTTTTACTTCAGTAACTCCTGAAATATTTACCTCTGACTGTTGCCAAGTTTCTAAGGTTGGAGATACTGTGCAGTTCTGGCATTGTTTGCATAAGATGGACAGCACTTGGTGCAGTGCAAAAATGAGCATCAGTGAAAGAAAGGGACTTCAAAGAAACCAGACCTTTTGTTCTGGCATCTTCTCACCAGTGAAAAATGCAGGCACTGTAATAAAGAGCTTGATGTATAGATCATTAGTTGAAGGTATTATTTCTTTGCCTGTTGTCACTGAAGCTGGTAGTTCTCACTGAAAATACCACACAGAGCACTTCAGTCCAAGTGAATTTCCTGGTTTAAAATGTGAATTCTGCACAGCCTTCCCGCAGCTCTTGTATGAGCACCCCAAGCCCAAGTGCCTCCTCGTGTCAGTGGAGCACTTTAATCTTTGCAGAAATTTTTGATCCTGATCATTCCCATCTCTGACCACCAAACTGTGTCTCACCTGCTGAAAGGTGTGGTGTCATTAGGAGTGATGCCTGTTGGTCAGGTGTGCAGAGGATGGGCTGTAGAGCCCATCTGCAGTACAGAGCAAATGTTCTGCTAAACTCATCACTTCTGTACAGACAATCTGAGGCTGTAGCAGGGCAATAGAATTTTAAGTCATAAAAGAGTTGTAGCACAAAGGAAGTAAATCAGTTAGTGAGTCCTTTATTTTCATCCTTTTGCTTTCTTTCTTTTATAAAGTCTCATAGGATATTTTCTTTGTTAATATTAATAAGTACATTTTATCTGAAAAGTTTTAAATGCATTGTGTGTGTAGATTTTTTTAAATTATTTTTTCTTTGGTATCACCATGCAGTTGGAACTCTCCTTTTTGAGTCATCAGTCACACTTGTCTTACTCAGGAATCACGAATCCAAAGGCAATCTCTCCTCTCCAGTAGTGATTGTGATGTGTACGGAGATGTAGGGCCACTAGATGGCAACATTTCCCGAGGAAAAATCCAAATTACCGGCATTGGTTACAGCAGGAGGTGAAAAAAATTGCTGCAGGGTTAGCCTTGTGTTTGTCTCGTTTAGAGCCACGCAAGGCAGAAGGTTTTATTACCGTCTGTTGTCAGACGTGGCTGAGGATTAGAAGTGAATTTTGAGTCGTCTCCCAGTTGGTTTTGATGCCTTGTGTTCTGCTGTGCCCTAAATGGGCTGTTTCCTCTCCGAGCCTCTTGAGCAGAGATTGCTGATTATGCCCTGAATAGAGCAGGTCTTGTTTCAGTCCCAGTGCAGGGTCGCCAGCAGCTCCTTGTGTGGCTCAAGTAAAAGCTGACTGAATAAAGCCCAGCACAGTGGGCAGCTGGTAAATCCACGGGCAGGATGTGGAGTGTCTGCCACCCTTACAGGGATGCAAATACATTTATATGCGTGGAGTGGTGGTGCCTTATCAAAGTACTTTGTAACTAAATGGTAGAATATTCCAAAGGACGCTATGTAGAAAGGGAAGTGAAAGCTCCATTTGTCCCCGGCTGCAGGGATTGTTGATAAGATGAAGAACTGGAACAGCAATTAGCACAGTGCCTGGGTGTCCCAAGTGAAAGAGGTGGGGGGGGTTTGTAATGGGGGTGCCTGACACAGGGGAGGTCACTCGCGGCTGCGCTCGATCCGTCTGCGAGGAGCAGCTGCTGACGGGGGATGATGCGGTTGCAGCAGCATTGCAGTCGCATGCCAAAGTGTTTGTTGCCATGGGAACCAGGAGGAAAGAGTGAGGGGAAAACAGTGCTAGATCAAAATGATTGAAAGCACTGTTGGTTTAGCTGCATCCGAGCACAGGATGCTCTTGTGGCGGCGGGGGCAGCCCGGCTTGGTGTGGGGCGGGTGGTTTCGCAGCGTTCAGTGGGGAGGAGAGGCTGCTGCAGTGGAAATCCGTGTGCTTTGCAAGCAGCTGACCTTCCCTCTCTTCCCTTTCCCTCCCTCCTGCCTCCCCCCATGTTTAATTAGGTCCATGAAATAGATTGGCGCTAATTAAAGTGTCAGAAGGGCATGAATAGTTGCTTATTTTATCTCCTTGAATTAAAAACCATTAAAAATCAATTTGAGGGCATGTTGAAGGAGGCTTGTTATTAGAGTAAATTAACATAATGGAATTTAAGGCTTTGTCTTCTAAGGGTTGGTTAATGTTTAAAAAGAAAGCCAAATTCTATACCCAAAATAAACCCCCCAGCTGCTATGCTGTGAATTCAAAGAAATCTGTACATATTTCGTTAGATGGCATAAGATAACTACTTCATTGCCTTTGGTGTTGCTGTTATAACTCAGCAATCTTCTGGAAGAATGATTTTTCTCTTTTCCAAGCTTGTAAGTGATTCCTGATTTCAGGTGTCACTTAAAGTGTTCCCAGCTTGCCAAATGAAGGGATAGATTTGGGACCATCTTCACAAAACCAAAGCTGTATTAGGTTTCCTAATTTGCTGTTAGATTCCCTAATTCACACCACTTAAGATAGACTATGAAGCTGATAAATAAAACACTAACTCTTCTGGGGTTGTTTTTCAAATAGTTGATAAGCCAAGTACTTCTTTCAATTAGCAATTGTGAAGTAAATCTTATCCAATACATAAAGTTGTTGTGGTTTTACAAGGAATATAGTGAATACAATGAGCTGGTGAGAGGAAAGGGTTAGTATATCTTTATGTAACATCTTAAATAGGTTTTAATGGTAAATTGATGGTAAAACATGAAACTTGTGCTGTGGCAGTATGTGACAGCTCTTTATTTTGGCAGTGCTGTTTGTGTTTACAGAAAAGACAGAGCTGCTTTGAGCCAGATCCTGCATCCTGTGGCTGGGGCAGGGTGAGCCTGCTCAGAGTCATGCTGAGCACATCGGAGCTGTGAAGTGGAATAATAAGTTCAATTCAGTATTTGCAATTGTGTTAGGAATGCAAGGGAGATGCTTCAAAATAAATACACAGAAAAGGAACAGGTGTCTTAATCCTGTAGTAAATTTCATTCTGGATTATATATATTTATTTTTTTTTTGTTGGCATCCTGCACCTTCTTCTTCTGGAGGTAACAGTAGGCAAATAGATTAGTTCTAACTGATGCTGTTCCTTGAGTATGTATTGGTGATGGGAACCCACTGGGTCAGCCCATGGGGGATGCCCATTCCTGCTCTGGGATTGAAGATGGGCACTAATTGCTTTTTTTCAAATTCGTGCCCACTTTGCTTGTGTGACTCAGATGCTGAGCAGGACAGAGACTTTGAAGGCAGAGGAAATGGTTTCTGTTGTAATAAGTTAATAAATGGTGTTAAAGGACTGGGTGTTGTTTTGGTTTTCATGGGGTTTGTAAAATGGAATCTTTATTTTAGACACTAAGAAAATGAGTAGCTCCCAAGAAAGGATGTGGGAGTTGACTGTTCAGAGGACTTAGCAGTGCATGAGTTAAACAAAATCCCAAATCTGCTGCAAAAATAGAAACAGTCAAAACTGGACATGGAAATGTGTTGGGAAAGTAAGATAGAAATGAGCATTTGGACAGGTTGGAGCTGATGTACTTGGATTCAAAATCTAATTTATGACTTGACAAAATAATATTTACTTTTTGTGTTGTGAAGTTCAGTTCCCTGCACTTTCCAACTGCTGCAGTGTCTGCATCCTGGAGTTTATTTAATGCACTGTTCTGGGTACCAAGAGGAGAAACAGCTCCTGTCCCACACTATTCCAGAAACATGATTCAAGAGCTTTCTGACCTGCTGAGACAGCAGTCTCCTTAACGTTGGAGAAAGAAGTATGAAATCTCCTCTGTGTCATTTTGCAGAGAAATGTGAAGGTCAAACCCAACTCAAGTTGTAGGCAAGTTGGGAAATCAAAAAAACCCTGTTTCTCACAGCTCAGTTTTAGGAGCTGCAGCACAATTGCTTTAGGAGAGACATGGCTGCTTGGATTTCACTTGCAACTTTGCAGAACTGTTTGATGCTGAGGCTTGACCTTTCCTGAGATCTGAAGATGTTCAGTGCCAGGAGCAGGGGCTTGCTCTGGTCACCTTGTTGTCATACCCAACTGCAAACTCTGGTCACCAGCAGAAACCTGAAGTTTGTGCTCTCAGGCTGAAGGGGGTTGGTGATGGATGCTTGGTTAGACAGGAAAAACATGTGCATTGGCATATTGGAGGGGGCTTTTTGTTTATCTTTGAGTTGCTTTGTGTAGATGGAGGAGGGGAAAAAATGCTTCCTCAACTAACATATATACCTGTAGCAGGATGGATCTGCATTAAGATTTAACAGGAGAAATATATATGGAAAGTATTTAAGATGATAGTATTAAAAAGAAACTGAAAAAACCCTGTAGGAACACTAACCTGGAGTGGTGTAAATAATGATCAGGTGCTAGCAACAACATGATTGAGAATACTCCATCTTGTTTTCCCATTTTATGAAATACTTAAATAAAAGATGCTTCTGATTTTATTTTTTTTCCTTATGGTATGTAGGTAAATGTCAGAGTGAGCTATCTGTAGCTACATCTGGTGAGACTAAGTGAAAGAAATCTTGAAGAACTGTGCCTGGCAAGGCTATTCCCTGGTGCAGATCCCTCCTCCAGCTTGTTCTCAGCTGGATTCTCTCTGCCCTTGGGCAGCATCTCAGCCATGGCAAGAACCAGTTGTTTTAAGTAACACTTTCTGTGAGTGATCAGCCCAAAATGTTTGTGAAATACAGGCTCTTTTTATTTTATTTGATGGCCGTGTCAGTGTTATTTCTGTGTTGTACCTCTAAAGAGCCATAAATCATTGTTGCAAATGTGGTTCGTAGTAGATGAAATGGTTTGTGTTTTATGTTTCACTGAAAACTGGCAGCAGGGTCAGACAATTTTACCAGAAGAGGTAAATTATATGCTTTCATAGCTCAGAGAGAGAGGGAGAGGGAGATCACACCACATACATTTTTGTGGTTAATGTCCACTTTGGGGATAAAATTAATTTTTCATGCGTGTTTTGAGGAGGCAGAGTTGAAACTCTCAGCATTTTAATGTCATTGGGGGATTGTCTCAGCCTCTAGCTATGTTAAATGGGACTAATAATTTCAGCTAATCAGTGTCTAACAACTTCTGAGAAATGGAAACTAGTTTAGGAGTGATGTAAAGAGAAGTTTTCCACATTAGTGGAGTGTTGGGCAAATGCTAATGATCTTTGTACAGTTTCCACTTGTGTTTGGAGAGAGGGTCTCTTAAGGTCACCACGAAAATTTAATAGTAATGAGTCCCACGCTGAACCAAATTAGGAAAGGCTGTATACATTTCTAAATTTCAAAGCAGGGATACAGATGTCATGTGAAACATGAGTCACTGAGTTTGTTTCAAATGTTTTCTGTTAGGTTTTTGTTCAAGAAGTGTTACAGAAGACAACTTTGCAGCTGAAAGTAAATCCAGAAATGGTTAGGGAAGCTCTGGAACTTCAGGCTGATATTTAGTGAGGCTTTTGAGGGTAGTTTTTATCCACCTGGGACAACATTGGCATCAAGAAGCCTTCAGATCTCCACATGGTATCATCATGGGTAAAACTTCTAAAAGAGAGCAGCTTTTATTTTCATCAGTAGTTTATTTTTTTTTATTCACACTTATTTCATCTCCTGCTGCTGGGCCAAATCCTACCTCAGTGTGTCATGTGAATCCATTCTTTTAATTTTTCCTCTAAAGGATCTTTTCATCTTGTTACTCTTGGGACTGAGCTGTGATTAAAAAATCTTCTTCAAAAAGAAATACTTGATAGAGGACCAAGAGCTTCAAAAAGAAAAGGTAGAAAAGACCCTGAGTGTTCTGTAGTTTGGCTGCTTCTCCTTCAGAAGCTGTAGGTCTCCTAATCCAGCTCAGATTTTTGGGAAGGGCCCTTCTAGTTACACTGGAAAAACCATCCCAGTAAAACTTGCCATGGTTTGCTCAATAACCCAGTTCTAGAGTTACTTTATTGTTGTGAGCTGCTCATTCACAACTTCTGTGTGTCTCTGACACTGTCTTAAGGTTATTTTTCCTGTGAGTTTTGTTTGAGGTTTTTAAATGCACTTTAGGCATGAGGGCAATATATTGTTTGTTAAAAGCCATTGCAGTTCTTCACCTACCTGTAATCATTGTACAAATAGTTAATTGTTTCTTTATAGCATAAGAGAAAGTGGTTTTTATCAAACCACCAGAGCATTTAGGATATCCAGGAGCCTTGCTGGGCATCGGGTTCTGGTGTTAACCTTTGAACTCAAAGACACTTTCATATGATGAATATTTATCATCCCTCAGTGCCCATTAATACTCAAAATGAGGTTTTGGGGTTGATAGGGATTTGTGGTTGGGGGTGTGGTTTATTTTTTAATGGGGTAAATCAAATTGGAGATGATAAATGAGCTTGGAGAGGATTTTTTGTATGATCCATCAACTTGAATAATGTGCAGATACCTGGATGCCCACACGTAATCCAAGGTGCCTTTTAATGCTGTTACTCCAGGCTTTTGAGTCTTTGAATGTCACTGAGCACCAAAATCAGTAGTGGTATCTTTTTCTGTATGTAAAATGAAGCAGTTGAGTTGTTACCCACCATTAGTTATAATCCTCCAGTGTTGGACTCTCCTGAGGATTTCTGACCATGATTTGATCCCTAACGAATCTGTTCTGTTACACATGTTTTTCTGAGTTACTTCATAGTAAAATAAGCTGGTATTTCTCACCTGTGTAGCTTACCTGCACATCCAAGGAAGGCAGAAGAAATGGTGTTACGTTTTTGGCAGCACCTCCACAGGCCTTGCAATAGTGACCAGTGCTGTAATATGAATGTGCTCCAAGTCACGTAAATGCTGAATTGAACTTCTTTTGTGGATGAAACGAAATAGAACCGTTCTTACTGGCCTTCTTTTAAGTGGAACCTAGTGATAATTTAATACTTTTCTTATTTTTGGTACAGGGTTCCAGATTTTGTGAAGGAGAAGCGCTTTGGGAACTGGCTGAAAGATGCTCGAGACTGGGCCATCTCCAGGAACCGCTACTGGGGGACCCCCATCCCTCTGTGGGTCAGTGAGGACTTGGAAGAGGTGAGTCTGGACATGAAAGGTTCCAGCAGACAGAAAAGCCTTGTCTGGGCTTGTTGTTTGCTCACTTTGATGGACACTTTTCTCTTTGCTGCAGTCTGAAGTTCTGTTAATGTATCTTGATAGTATATCTGTATAATCTCTGTATATTTGTATGTATATAGCAGGTGATAGATGCCTGTGTATTTATGGGCACATTGGTGTGCCTGTGCAGCTTTTCTTTGCTCCTGCTTGACCAACTGCAAGCCATTTGTCTTGGTTTTTATATTAAAATTAATCTTGTCTTTCCTGTAAGACTTTGGAGTGATGGCAAATGTAATGGAAATAACAAATGCAGTAAGAAAATGGCAAGAAAGAGATCTATTTTTTTTTTTTTCCACTCAGTCCTTTCAGTCTGCTCTTGAAATTCTGGTGCTTGGTTACTTCGAGCCAAATGAGTTGCTGAAGGCATAAAAGCAAGTCCACCACAGTAGAACAGTGAAGATACGTATTTGTAGTGCTACAAATGTGACTGTAACAGACTGTAAAAGTATGAATCCAGTGGAATGATGGATATGTATAATGGGAGTGCTAGAGCTGAGCTGTTCCAAGGTGTAAGGTGCCCTGCAACTGGGAGCCCAACACAAACTGCACCAGGGAATGCTTTGCTTTGGTGGCTGCTCCCCTGTGTCAAAACACTGTTTTAAAACTGCTTCTAAAGATAAAATGGGTGAAGTTTGGGGGGGGTTTTGTGTGGTGTTTTCCTTCTTCTTTTTTTCCTCTTTGCTGTGTTGGGTTAGTTCCATTAGACATGTCTGATAAGCCTTTGCTTGTCAGTAGGAAATGATGACCAGTGTCAATATGTCCATGGGAGGCAGATACTGATGGCAGCATCCTAAACCTTTGTTTTTCTCTCTCTTGGTTGGAAACAGTTTTCTTCTTCATTTTAGACCTGCAAGACCTCTAGTAGGAAAACATATGCTAGAGGAGTGTTTTATGGTCTTAAACTTGCTATTGCTTATATGTGCACCATAAAGTATTTTTTATTTCCTCTTCATTGGTAGTCTCGCTGATAGGCAGAGAGATACTGGGGGAGGGATGGAGATACTCCTTGCAATTACAATTTAAGTATCTGAGAAAGCCTTGGCAGTTGGATTCTATTTATGCTATGAGTGTGTTTGTAAATTACTGACAAACCCAGTGCTGCTGTCTCTCCTGTAACAGTTAACAGTTAAAGTGAAGTTTGAAGACTGACAATTTATACTTAATTTTTTCCACTTTTATCCAACATTTTAAAGTCCCTTGTTTGATATAACTTTTTTTTTTAGGTAATAAAAAGGCTTTCAGTTTAGTGCCAAAGTATTTTAAGGCTTCGTTCTACAGCTGAAAAAGACTGCATAAAGGTTTTATTACTTTCACTCCTTGCCTCTAATAATATTTCATTTTCTATCCAGTCTCTCCATGTTTCTAATCCTGTGTGTACAGATTTTGTGGTTTTCTAGGTTTGATTTGTTTGTTCTTAATAACACTGTGATGTCTAACTTGGAAGATTGACCTTTCCTTTGAAATTAGCTGCAAATACTCCTCAGGGCTTGGTATTCTGAATAAAGATGGAAATACCAACAGGTCTATTATTTTTATCCATAGATGTTACACATTTCTGTTTGCTCTGGAGTCTGAATGTCGTGCTTTAATAGCTGAGCATGGCTTTGGACCCAGCTAAATTTCATGTTAGGGGCCTTTTTAACATTCACTCTCTTTTTATGCATGCGGGATATGGCTTGAAAAACAAATACCATTGGAACTGATGTGAAACTCAAGGCCTTGGTGACTTCTGCTCTCATACAGAAAAAATACTCTCTCCAAATTCCCTGACTTCAGTTTTACTGCAGCCTAGTGCTGGGTGAAGTTGCAGAGCATCCCTTTCATGTCTTGCTCTCAAAAGAACATTTTATTGCATGCAATTACACTGTGCATATTAAATCCTGGAAAAGTAATAACTATTTCTTATTTAATATACAATAAGGTGAATTAATTGGTATTAAAGTGAATTTTATTACAAATCGATAACTGGTTTCCCACAGTTTTATTTTAGATTATTTTTTTTTAACATAATTATCAGGTAGAGACACATAATGGAAGTTAAATTTTGAAGCTTGTGTTTATTACCACATTTTTGCAGGCAGTTCATAATTTTAAGCTTTCAAATCTCAGTGATTTCCTCAGTGGAGGAACACATCTCACTTGAGTTAGATAATACATTTTGTTAATGTAACACCCAGGCTGGTAAAGCAGACATGGGCTAATTTTATAGGAGTTGCATACAATTCAATACTCAGGGATTTTAGGGAAATTCTCTGATGGTGTGTCATTGCCTGTCACTTGTGTGAACCATCCACTGGTTTGGGTGCCCTTGGTCTTGCATACAAGAGCAAAAGGACGCTGATTGCTCTCCTGGAGGGCATCCCTCACTCTTCGATTATGATGCTGAGTAGGGTATGAAACCCAATAAAAGCAAACATTTTTCTTTACTGGAGACTGCAGAGTTGTGCCACAGGAACATGGAGACCCATGAATGCTGCTGGATGGCTTACTCTTTCTATTTACATGGATAATCCCAGATAAAATGCTAATGTTCATTTTGTTAAAGTGTTTAACCTTGACTCTGGTTTCCCATTAGGTCTCAGAGATGCTGGGATGGGGTTGAACAGCCCCCAGTCCCAGCCTGTTTCTTTCAACCTTTGCCGCCTTCTAATAAATGTTGATATAACTGGTTTTGTAGTTGATATGGCTGAACAATGAAATAGAGGAGGAGCACAAGACTGGTAGGGAGAGGGGTCAGCCTACTAAAACAGGCATTACTCTTGAAGGAATGTACCCAAAGCAATAATGTAATTGGAGAGCATAAAACCAGTTTGTTGTTGCAGAAATGAGTGGGTGAGGTCTAATGAGGAGTTGAATTTGATTAACATCTACTTGCTATATCCCAGCTTGCCTCCAAGGATCTAATGGGCTCCCCTTGTGACACAGCAGCTCCATCCTTGTGCCCCTGACAGAGATAGCCTGTTCAGTGTGGGGATGTCCACCTTCCTCGGGGAGTTGTTGGAGTTTCCATGTCAACTTGGGGTTATTTCTTCTCTAGGTAACTCCTGGGTGCAATTCTGCATCCAACATTCAGGATTTAGAGCAAGTATTAAAATGCTTGCTCTAAAAGCAGCAAATAATGGGCAGGTTTTCACCCAGAGCATATGTGAAAGTGTGTTCAAATATAAAGGTAAGGGAAGGTGAATAATCTGTGTATCCAAGGGTATTTTTTGTTTGTGCTGCTACTAAAACCTTTTCTTCCTCCAGCAGTGCTGAACTAAGCACCTGCTGCTACTCATTTGAGCCTGTGTGTGCTTTTGGGGCCACATGGTGAATGAGGAGCAGATCTGGGTTAAAAATAGTTTGTTGATAAAGGTGTTTTTTAACCCAGCATCAATCCCCCAGTGTGGTTTGCTGTGCCCTCTGCTGTACTTGGCCATTAGAAACATTGTTGTGCCTCACTTCCTACAGAAGAAAAGGCAGATCACTAATGCAAAAACTACATTTCAAAAGTACTTTAACAATAGAAGATGGTGATTAGTAATGCAGATCAGCAGTTGAATCAGACTAGGAAAATCATGTCTTATAAAACCAAATCAGACTGAGTGTCTGTCTTCTCTGTAATTCCTGACAGCTTTTTGGAATGAAACACACCAAAACCTTTTGGTTGGTCACAACTTCTGTGTATGCATGTGCATATATTTAAGACTACTCAGGCACTACTCTGATTTATTGTATCCTAAGAGTAACTTAGAAAAGCATGGGAAAAATGTCTGCTCTCCTTACAGCTTTGTTAGGCTGATACATTTAACTCCTCCTCTGTCCGATCTCTCAAACCCTGTTTTTTTCCATGGCAGTTCCAAATGGGACTGATAGCACGTGGGGCAGGATCTCCAAAATCCAGAGCTATTCTGCAGTGTGTGGCTCGTGAATCCTGCCAGATAAGAGAGGCCCACAGGGCTCTGGGAGGGTTCAACTTCATTAAAACATAAAGCAGATAAAGGTTTGCTCTTCTCCTTCTCTCTGACATGCAGGTTTTTAGAATAATTTGTTTCCTCAGCATTTCATGGTATCAGTGCAAGTCTGCTGTGGAAATCTGCTTTTTTCTTAATGGTGTGTTGATGCAACAAAACTGAGAAAAGTCTTTCTCAGCAACTCCTTTCTGAGCTGTGACACTTTATGCACTTTAAATAAGATGCCTTTAATATGTGCAGGTCAGGGTATGTGGGATGGAACACTTGGATGGATTATGAGCAGTGTAGCTGCTTTCCTTAGCTCAGGAGAGGAACCTGGGATCTGAAACTCCTGTTTATATAAAAGTCAGGATCATGGAATTTTCAGGAGTCATCATATTATGGGTTGTTTGGGGAAAAAACCCCTAAACAAAAATCCCACCTTTTTTTGATAGCTGCCAAACTGCTGCTGCTTTCAGTTCTCCAGATAGGGTAACATGAGTTGTCTTCTATCAGGGCAGTGGTCTCTAACATCATTTGCTGTGTGTTAGACTGAAGAGGGGGGATGAATTTGTGTTGGTTTTTCAGCTCCATCATCTGCTTTCGAAGATACTGACCTACAAGTCTCCTGCCTGGTGTTAAAAAAACCCCCAGACTACTGTATATAAATAACTGGCTAAATTCCTTGAATGTCACTTGCAGGTGGTTTGTGTTGGTTCCATGGCAGAACTGGAAGAGCTGTGTGGAGTGAAAGTCACTGATCTTCATCGAGAAAGGTCAGTCACAGAGACTGTTAACTGGTTATTAGAAAGATTTGAACAGACATTTAAAAAAACCCCAAAAAACAAAACCAACCAACCAACCAAAAAAAACAAACCAAACAAAAAAAAAAAAAAAAAACCACACCAAAAAACCCCCGCAAGAACAACAACAAAAAAAATCCACAAACCCAAAAACAAAACAAAAAAACCCAAACAAACAAACAAAAAACAAAAAAAAAACCAAACAAAAACCCATGGTGAGACTTCCATATGGGAATGAGCCTAAGGGTACCCTGAGGCATTGAGATTGATTTCCCTCTTGATTTCCCTTTCAGGCCTTTGAGGTTCATGCCACTCTTAAAAGGGAGCCCAGCAAGGTATCTCTCTTCACACAGGACCCACAGGGACTTNAAAAAACAACCAACCAACCAAAAAACCTGAAAACCCCAAAACCTTGGTTTTCTTTGCCCAAACCCTGGGAACCACTTGAGGCAAAATAGATAAGTAGTAAGAGGCTTTGTGATCAGTGTGTACAAATTTTCCTTTCTTCTGTCTCTAACACTGTTAGCAGAAAAGAATAACCTCTGAAATAGCTTCAAATCATGAAGCTGGTGCCAGAAGCTCTGACTTATTTGAAGAACCATTACAACTGAAGCCAAACCTCCCCTCACCCTAATGCGAAAGCGTAGCGCAGGCCTTCTAATTCCCTTTTTCCCTTGGA
>VXBX01005809.1:79899-203178 GCA_013400415.1 Scytalopus superciliaris
TTGTGTTTGTTACTTACTGAGTTAATTTTCTAAGTTTAGATTGTATATATTTGTTTGTCTCCTTTCCCTTTTTGTCTCCCTCTCCCCTTTCCCTTCCCCTTGTCCCTTATTGGGGTTGTTTGGGGGTCCCTGTCTTGTTGTACCTATTATATAAATTTAATATATATGAATATATATGTATATTTATTTCTTCAATTTCCTCTTGCTTTTTTGCCATTTCAGGAAGGGGGAATCTTTCTTGTGAGGTTTGGCCATTGGCAGAGAGCCAACCCAAACTTTCCCAAACTTGCAGAAATACAATGTTAGCAAGGAATCTTCCCAGCTTTTGTGGAAAGCATCTTTAGATAACAGGGCATATCTTTGGCCTGGGGAAGAGAAATCTCAGCAGCTGAATTATCACAGAACTCCAGTTGCCTGCTAGAAACAGAAGTGCAGTGAAGTCAGTTGAAATACAAATCGATGTTTTGAGGATTTCAAGACAATTTATAGGGAAGGAATTTTTGCCCCTAGATTAAATTTGAATTTTGAATTTATGTAAGTGCAGAAAGAAACCAAATTAAGTAAACCTTATGTTATTAAGATCTTAGAATTCACCAAAAAAAAAAAAAGAAAGAGAAATTTTCTAGCTGTAAACATCATCTGCTTGTTTTGCTTATTTGATTTCCCTCTGGATAAATGCTTTTAAGTCATTGATGAAAATTTTTCTCTAATCTCAGATTTTCTGTGGGCAATATTGTTGTACTACTTGTATGCATACATAGTTTTAGCATTTAAAAGTGTTTATTCTATGTTTGAAGTTGACTGTGAAAAATGACAGATTAAGATGAATTTTTGTATTTTCTGGGTTAGTACCTTAAGATGAATTTTTGTTTTTTCTGGATTAGTACCTTTGACTATGGTAAGGTGTAACTTTTCCATCCAGTAAGTTGAGGTATTAGAGTTAAATAAATTCCTCTGAATTAGAGTTGGCACCTCCTTGCTCACTCCTCTACTCCCCCAACAAAGCAACCAACCAAAGCAATACATAAACATATCAATACTACTAAGTTTCATGATTATAGTGAGAGATATCTTCACTTTTCAATCCTTTACTTGTGATGCAAAAAATTATCTAAGTCTGTAGTATACAGCCAAGTACTGCTGGATAGCAAAAGGAGAATTGGAAACTTGGTTTTCCCTCCTCGTGCTTTCTGTCTGACAATTAATTAGAAAATTTTGCTTTTCTTTCTTCTTAAGAGACAAATAAAAGGACATGGTAAACACATAAAATACATGCAAAAGGGATGGGCAGAAGCTGATTTTCTCCCTGCAACATTTGATGAGATCAAAGTGCGTTTATTGTAATTTAGATGACAAAAAATGAAATAAAATATAAAACTGTGATCACTGTTGCATTTTGCAATGCAACTACTGAATTGTAAAAGTTCAGCAGAACTAGAAATGGTGTGGCATTTTTATGTGGATAAAATAGCTTTTCCTGGTAGTTACAATTCCAGTAGAAATCTGGGAGAAGTGAGAGATGTTTGGTTTCAGGATTTAGCTGTTTGAGCTTGGGATGCCCTAGTGTGTCACAGTTACTGCAGTGGTTCTTTAGTGTTCTCCTTTGAAGGAGGATGGGTGGGAGAGGGGACAGAGGAAAGGATCAGTCTGATCTTGTGCACCCAGCAAAGCTCTGGTGCCATTAACGAGAATGCATTGCTAACTTTGACACAAGTTGGCCCCTTTCTGGGATGATATTAATGTAACCCTGAGTGCAGTGCAAGCATCTGAACTCACTAATTACCATGCTTTCAGTCTGTAAAAGTCTCTTTTACGTAGTCAGTGTAAGTACATGGATAAGGAGGTTCTTTCTCTTTCCAGAGCAGGCTGAACTGAATCACCTTACTGATTCAACTGAAGTTTGGTGCTGGAATAAGAGGGGAAGTCCTGACTGATGCTGATGCCCCTGTGGTTGTGGAAACACCTTGGTGTGAGCCCTCACACTTGTGTACAGTAGTCACTGTGCAAGGGGAGACTTATTGCAGTCTGGGGTAGATTGCTTTTTGGTTTTAACATCAGCATGAAGAGTTCAAGTCTTCTCCAGACCCAGCTCTGTTTTATCTTGCATCAAAACCCCTGCCTCAATTCCTGATATTCCTACATTTCCCATGGTGCTGTTAATAAGCTGGTGCTTTGACAATACCAAATGTTGGGTGCTTTGCAGTTAGAGCACTTTTGTGAAAGACAGAATTAAGATGTGAGGTCTAAGTGAACAACAAGCTGGTGAGTTCTGAACCATTAAGAGCACAGTATGTGATTTTTATTTGGCACATTCTGTATAAATTGTTGAGATTCAGCATGGAGATTGGTTTTGTCTCAGGTCAGAGGCTGCAGCTGCTGTGAAGTGAGGACTGGAAGGTGTTGAAGGACTCAGGTGGTGATCTGGTGGCTTCTGTTTGACTCCACAGAGGAGGGGAGAGAGTCAAAGGAGACAGGGGGAAATTAATATGACGGTGGTGATGAGCCATGACAGTGATCTCTTTGATGACTTTCTGCATGGATAGAGAAACAGCTGAATTATTTGTTAAAGCCACAGGAAAAATATCTTAGAGTAGCTGGGTTGCAAGGCTGGCAGTCCAGGCAGATTGGTAGGAAAGGCTCTGTCTCTGTATATAGGGAGATGCAACCAGATTTACAGTCAGTGTTGTAGCCTACAGGGAATTCACAGCTGGAGGTTTTTGGCATGAACCCCACAAGATCTTGAATTTACTCACAGTTGTTCAAGAAAGGAGTTTTCTCCCCCTTCAGGGGAGTGGAAGAGGAGTGAAGTAGAGTAAAGACATGTCTGTCAAGGTTGTTTTTACTATTATTTGACTGACAGCTGTTTATCTGCAAGGACGTATCTAGGAACAGACTGAGATTTGGTGAGTGGAAGATGAAACAACAGAGATAAGTTGAAGTTTTCAGGAAACAAATGTGTCTGTGGACAAGATATTTCAAAAATAAGGTGCAGAGAGACACTCCTCTAAAATACTCAGAGTGAATGAGGTGAATTTTCTCAGAAGTAGAGCCTGAGGAAGAATGACAAGAGTTTCATCAGAATGTGTGTAAACCAGTGGATCACAGGTTCTCAAAGACAGTCTTGTAGCTGTCATCAAACAAGGTACCTCATGCTGAGGCTTGTTGGGTTTGACAATGCACAGAACATAAAATCTGAAATGTTCTGGGATGCCTTTTTTGATTGCCCATGGTCCATCTGTACCGTTTTCCTAATAGAAACAGTATTGAAATATCTCCTGCTTGGTTCTGCTTTGCTGTTTTTGAACTGCAAATGCAGGTGCTCTGATAAGAGAATTTGTGACCAGTTTGCAGAAAGTGCTGGGAGTTTGTCCATGAGGCACCTTTGTACTAAGGAAGTACTGCTGTGTCTATAATGAACTGTCAGCCTTGTAGGCTTGGGGTGCTAATCATCTGAGTAAGTGCTCAGATATTTCTGTTTAGAGGTTTTCTTAAGAAGGTTAAAAATGGAGGTGGAGATTTTGAGTGCAGGTGGAGGAATGTTGGTTCAAATTAATGAAATTAAAATCCAATTTAATAAAGAGATTTTGTATCCTGCAGTGTGAGTTGAGGTGATCTGGAGAGTTAAGGGCCTGTCTGAGATAAGATCAGTTGTCAGGCAAGTCAATAAATGCAGTAATACACACAACAACCTTTACAGAGGACCCTCAAGTGTCCGAATAAAGATTTTGCCATTATAGGCAGCTTTTTGATGAAAACAACTTTGGAATAGTCAAATTGGTTTTTTTCCTTCTCCCAATGAAGTGTTTCTCCACTAAATTTTGGTGCAAATACATAGTTCTGAGACATAACCTCCTGTGCCTTATTACAGCTTTTTTACGATCACCTTCTCTTTGAAGGTTGCTAAGCAGTTGTCAGTGTGATGCTGGTTTTGAACCAGGAAAGCTGTGGCCCACCCTCCACTTATTTTCTTAAAAGTAATTACCAACAGTGCAGTTAGAGCAGCTCCCAGATCCCTCCTCTGGTGAAGGCTCTGACTCCTGAGTGTGAAATTATCACATTATCCTGCACCTCCACTTAGTTTCTCAGTTATAATCATATATCAGCCTGTTGAACAATAGGTGCCTGTGCTTGCTCCAACACCGATTTCCTAAGTGTCCCAGGCAGTTGTAGAGTGATTGTAAACACATCACATGGAACGGGGAGGAGCCACTTTCCCTGTGTTGGGGGAACACCTGCATTCTCTTTTCCAGTGATGGCCAGTTTAGCCAGGTAACCAGAACCTCCTTCCAGTCAAACCAGTGGCTTGATTGAAAGAGGCTCTTCTCGTTATTGATAGATTGCTTTTATGCTTCCAGCAGTATGTGTTCCACTGTCTGTTAGGCTGCAAAATACCCAATATACACCCCACAGTGTGCTGGTCCTGTCTGCCCCCTTTGGTCCTGGCTCATCCCATGTTCAGAGGTTTACAGTGAACAAACAGGGAGCTTGTTCAGGGGCTGAATTCCTGTTTCTATATTAAAGGGGGAAATGCTACCATTTTCTTCTTTACAACCTTCCTAATGCTTACTGTTAAAATTTTTCAGCCTTTTTGCACTAGTAGATTCCATCTGAGCAAACATCATGATAAACTACAAAGCAGAAGATCTACTTTCAATAAGCTCCTCTTCTGAGTCTTTGCCACATAAATGTTCCACAGACTTAAAATTTAACTTTGCTCGAGGAAAGCAGCATAATGAAACTAATTTGTTTTATAGTGAAGACATGCAGACTTCAGCTTGGTGTGTTCATAAAGCCACGTTTTTGTTGTTTCTCATTTCAGGTTCTACACTTTGCTGGTGTTGTCCACTGCTCTTTTTGGAAGGCCTCCTTTCAAGAATGTCATTGTCAATGGCCTTGTTCTTGCCAGGTTGGTGTGTCAGTCAGCTCGTCCCTGAGCAGATTTTTAGTCAAAGAATGTTTCAGTAAAGTCTGTAATGGACTTTGGAGCTGTTAAGACATGTCAGAGTGATATCAGTGTTGCAGGAGATAAGAGGCAGCTGAGAGTGAGAGGTTCTCACATCCCAGCTCTCTGTTGCAGTGGGTTCTTTCCAGCAAGAGTAGTCCTTCCCACAGAGAAAATGAAAGAAATTACATCTGTTATGCAGAGGAAAGGGGATGATAAATGTAGTCTTAGGATTGTTTTTAAGTTCATTATATTTGTTTCCTTTTATTTTCAAATAAAGCTTTACCAGTAGGCTGGAGGGATTGATTCAAAACAAGTGCATCTTCCCTCAGCTTTGGTAGGAAAGAGAGATTCCTGCTTAGTTTTGTAACTTGAAAGCCTCTTGGGTTGGGATTTGGGGTTTTTTTCCATTGCTCTGGTGGGTTGAATGTTCATTCTGAAGTGATGTGCTAGTATGTAATTATGTCTGTGCTACCGGGAAACAGAATAGGGCAGAAAAATTAAGCTGGATGTGAAGGGCCTTTTTTCTTTATCCACGTATTACAAAAATTCTGGGAATTGATGCCTCCATTCTGATGTTTTCTAGTGATGGCCAAAAAATGAGCAAGAGGAAGAAGAATTATCCTGATCCAATGAATATTGTGAACAGTTATGGAGCTGATGCACTAAGGTAGGATTTCTTGGCTCAGTGTGCTTGCTGTTGGTGGCAGATCCGTACTGGGGCGGCTCTTATAGCCTTTGACAATTAGCAGCAGGAAGAAAGTTAATTTTAGAAACTTGTATACCACTGTGACAGCCAATTAGCTGGAATAGTGGGTGAATCTAAAGAACTGGCAGTGTTTCCAGTGCCTGGACTTTGTGTGCCCTTGTCATGTCTGCCCCAGGGCTGGTACCAGCCCCAGCTGATGTGCTGGCTGGAGGCTCTGTACAGAATGCTTCCCTCCAGCCAGCACTGTCTGCTATTGCAGCTGATAGTCTGAGCTGCCCCAGTGAAAATTTGAATGAAGTCTTTGAGAACAACACAACTAGTTTACTGTTAAATCATTCTTTTAGGGAAGGGTTGCTCTGTAACCCACAAAACATGTTCTAGAAAGAAAGCACTTTGTTTTTGTTGATTTATGTATAGAATGTGCACCTAATAGTGGAAGCAGGAGTGGAGCAGCCTACTGTGTGTATATGGATTGCCCTGGTCAAACAGAGATTAAACACAGTTCAAGTGTTTCATTAAAACCACACTGACATATAAAGTAATTATGCAGTGGCCTGGTACTTTGGCAGGTGCACTAACTGTGTGCTTGAAGTGGTACCTTGAGGTAAAGGTACAATAAAGACATTTTAATAACTGCAGGAGTACACTATTCAGGTGTTTCTCAAGAGCCCTGTAATTCTTGCTATATATAAGAAAGCCTTAAACTATCACACACATTGAATTGTATGTTACAACTTCCCACAGTGGAGCTGAATGAATGTTTATTTGAGGAAGATGGTTGTTGCTTCTTCTACATAATTATAAAAAAATCAATATGAAGTTCCTTATTGTTTCAAGCTTTGACATTTACAAGCCCTAGTACTTGATCTTCTTGTGTGTGTTTACAGCTGAGGGTTGGGTGGAGTTCTTAAATTTGATCAAGATTGTTCTTTACAAATAAGATGTGTGAGCAAGATATCAGAGAATTGGTAGCTGGAATAACATGAGTGAAAGGGATTTGAGTTACTCACATTGGAGATTTCTAAATTGCAGGTGATGTTTCTTTTAAAAAAAAAATAAAAAACGCTGCCTTTTTTTATAAGCAAACCAAAAAATCTCAAACACCAGAAGTTACACTTCCAGTATTCATGGAGCCTTTTTTTTTTACTTCTGAAAAGCTAATTCATTTTTCTGCCTGTGTACTCATTCTTTAATGTCACATTTATTTATACCTACACCCACACAGAGTAAAAAGCATTGCAGCCTGGGCTCATTTCTGGAAGGAGCTCTGCAATTCAGTTCTCTGCTTATTCACTGAAGTGCTTGATGTGTTCTGTTTATAGCAAAAGCTACAAGTGAGGCTTTTTCCTTGGCACTGTTTCCCTGCAGAGTTACTTTAGCTTTTGCAGTACACAAATATATATGTATATTTTAACTCCAGCTTTGAAGTATTCTCAGCAGTAGCTTGATAAATAGATCAGTGGAAAATATAGATATAAGTTGTTGAAATGAATATGGAATTGAGTGGAAAGGGCAAACAGCAAAAATAACAGAACAGTAAATTTACCAGCCCAACTTCAGACTTCATGAAACTTGAATCCTGAGTGTAAGAATGGCCAAAATAGTTGTATTTCAGTATTGCTGAGGCCTGTGACTCGGGCTGGATACCTGTCAAAGTTGAACTATGTCTGAAAGAATTTGGTGGTCACAGTCTTTACAAGCCCTTTGCTTTCACGTATCCTGAGGAAAGTATTGCTGTTGGAAGGGATGGGTTGCATTTCCCTCTCAGTCTGTTCTTAAAATGCAAAAGAAATATTGCCATGGGCTACTGGTTTAGAGAGGTCACTGATTGTTTCTCATACATTGTTAGAAAACTTGATAATCCTGGCTTGGTTTGAGGAAGGTTTTATTTTCTGCCCAATGGGTGATACCACCCGGAGTAACTAAATGGATATTTATTGTGACCCTTATTTTAGTTCCCGTATAATAAATGTAGATATTGATGCCTTGAGACTTGGCATTAGAATAATTTAGACAGTTATTCTTCTTTTAACATTTACATGTTGTAAGGCAGGGTAGGGCTGCTATATTAAAAAAAAAAAGAAAGAAAATAATTAAAGAAAAACCACACCCAAAGACCACCAAAACTGTAGATCATAAATAATTGTGATGTAAGGTTTGATTTAAATATAGACTTACAAATTCTAGTTTCATGTAAGGACTTACTAGTTCATTACTGTGCTTAATTATTCTGTACTTCTGTAAGGTTATAATTTGAATTTGGATATGATTTCAATTGGATGATCTTTGGCGTCCCTTCCAAGCCAAGATTCCATGAATCCATGTTTTAAAAAAAAGGGTTTTTTTTTCAATACAGTAGTGAAAAGCCCATTTCTGTGCTGCATTACTGTCTGTTTATTCTGGCAGCTCTATTTTTATCCATTCATTTTTATGCAAGCCCTCTCTCCTGAAGAATTTATGGTCTGGTATTCTTGAATGTGCTGTGTCAAACCCCATTAAGATTTTAAAGCCTCTTAAAGGAAGTGCCTGTAAAGTTATATTGCTTTAGAATCATGATTTTAAAAGTTGATAAAATGGGAGAAAATGGATTAATAAATTTCCATTTAGAAATACTACAGTCTTTAAACTGAAAAAATGTTTTGGTTAGTTTTTCATATTTAGAAAATTAAATGAGGTGTATGTAAATCTGTTTTTTGATGCCTGAGCATCTGAGCTTGTGTTAGCACTTCTGTTAACTTTTAGAGTAAAAAAGAAATTTAAATTCAAATTCTATATGCAGTATCTTAAAAGGGATCCTGTAGCACTAAAAAGTAAATTGTTGTTGTTCAATACATTACATATATACATTTTTCTTTAGAGTTCTTAGTGTGAAGCTCTATCATTATATGCAGTTTTAAGCTTTGAAGTATCGTGTTCTTATTTTGCAGGTTATACTTGATCAATTCTCCTGTGGTAAGAGCAGAAAATCTGAGGTTTAAGGAGGAGGGAGTGAGGGATATCCTGAAGGATGTGTTCCTGCCCTGGTACAACGCCTATCGCTTCCTGGTCCAGAATGTTCAGATCCTGCAGCACAAGGTACAGACCTCTTGAGCACTGGGAAGCAGTGGGAGCTCTTTGCTTCTTCCACTGTTAGTGAATTGGCATTGTAGGGAAATTCAGAGTGGAAGGGAGGTCTGGACTCTGACTCTGGAGGTCATCTGATCTTTTTCTCCTTGTTCTAAGCAAGGCTGACTTCAAAGTTAGCTCAGGTTGTATATACTTGCTGGGAATTTATTTGCTGTTTGTACCATGTTTTATAAAGCTGTAATCCCCTGCATCTTTCTCTTCCTGGCCAAGCTTATTATGTAGAAGGAGGAGTGGAAGGTAGGGGACTGTCAGGACATAACAGATGTCATTTCTCAGGTTAGAGTGCTCTTGATTCCTTTTTATTTCAGATCAGTGGGATGACATTGCAGTCATGCTCTTGAGAACAAGGCAGGGACTTTGTGGGGTCAGTACATTCTGAGCAATTACCTGCTGCTCCTCACTTTGCTGAGGACAACAGTTAAAAGCCAAGTACCACATGTGCTGGAGGGAATCCTTCTGATAAACTGGTTGGGTTTTTATATGAGTGTTTGTGTAGCAGCTTGGAGGCAGCAGGTACCACTAAAACTGTCCTAGAGCTGCTGTTACCCAGGATGGCTCCAGCAAAGGGAACATCTCTCAGAGGAGCCACCTGGGCTGCAGGTTCCTCTGCACTGCTCAGCACCACACAGATTTAACACCAGCACAACTGCAAATAGTCAGAGAAGTTATTTTCAGGAGCAACTGCTGTGACAGTTTCTTGAGCTAACTCATTTACTGGAACTTTAATTATGAATCTGCATTAAAATGCTTAACTTGGGAATACTGGATCCTGAATACATTAGCCACAGCATGAAGATTGCCTTCTGTAACGTGACAGTTATTTTTTCAAAAGTTAAATACAACTTAGAGAAAAGATTCAGAAATGGAGTGGAAAGAAAGGCATATCACAAAAGCAATAATGCTTTAGACTTGCAGATTACATTTGAAGTCTACTAAAAATGCTGGATGAGTGACGTGAGTTTCTACACTTTCAGCAAGATTAAAATTTCTTTTTTATAGTAATTTTTCATTAAAACTGAAGATTTGTATTTTGTATAGTTTCTCTTGAAAGCAATTTTAATCTTTCAGCTGAGATTAATAATAGAAGGCTACCCCCTGTTCATGCAGACTTTTAGGGGAGAGTGGGAACTAAACAAAAAGTCTGACCCTTGGACTGCACATGCAATAGCAGCCTGGTCACTGTGGAGAGCTGCCATTTGAGGCAGTAAAGGCAGCTGACTTGAGTAATTAGTACAATAAATAGCTTAAACAAACGGTTTTATCTTTTTTAACAACCTCTTTGGGGAAGAAAGTCTGCTAACTACAGATCCTAATATTTAACAAGTCTTTTTTTAGTATCCCCAGACAGCATTTGTCAGACCAACTTACACGTTTGCCCCCAAAATATCCTTGTTTTTCCTGTTTGACCTTTGAATTATCCAAAGTGTGCTTTGCAGCTTTTTGCTGTGATCCCATTAAATCTTGAAAGATCAGCTCAATTGGGGATGGAAGACCTCAGTGGAAAATCCAGGTGCTTAAGTGGATAGTTTTAGTATTTCAGCAGATGTAATTTGTCTTTCTAAATAGTGAATCCGTTCCTGTGTACCCAATTAGGCAAAAGGATGTGATAGTGCTTAAATTAGATGTCATGCACAGGCTTAAACAACTTTTTCTTTGTGTTCTGCTTCCTGCAAGAGAGAAACTAAAATCCCAGTGTCCTGGATGAAGTCTAATAATCTATGCTTACTGTAGTTCCCATAGTAATTGTAGTTAGATGATAGCTGACCTCACCAAGGGGTTACTGCTCTTCTGCACTTCTTTCCTAAGAATCTTCTCCTTTATACTGTGTAAGTGGAGCCATAACTCCTGGTTCAGGTAACACAAACAGATCTTTTCATTTGAACTCTGAGGGATGGGAAAGACTCAAGACTCTTAAATACTGTTTGTGAATCTGAGAAAAAAAATAAACCTATTTTCAACCAGCTGTAAGAATACTATGTGGAAAAGAGTCACACTCTGGGCACAGACAAATGTGCTTAGGTGTGGTCTTGCTTGCAATGCCCTGCAGAGTCAGCACAGGGATGGCATTTCTCAGATGTTCTGGAAAGCAGCAAAATGCACTGTGTGCCTAAAAATTCCCCCTGTATTCTCAGGTTTTGTTCTGCTGTGTTTTAACCTGTTGAAATGGTTAACTGAAATCATTGAAGAATAATGATCTTGTTTCCATGCCCCTTCCCCAGATTGAATTGGACTTCGTAGTATGTTTTGTAAGTGCCTCAGACCCCCCTGGATGAAGGAGTTGGTTAAATTTAAGGGTTCTGCCATGTGTCTGGAGCTGGGGCTGACACTGCACCCAGGGAAAGGAACCACATGCTGCTCTGTGCTCTCCTGGGTTTGATCTGCTTTAGCAGACCCAATTCACGGGCCTTCCTTGCAGTTAAAAGTTGTGCTGAGGCAGCAGTGGGAGCCAGGTTTTCCTTAGCTTTTTCTCTTGCATACCTGTGTCTGGAATTTCATGTTCTCTCACAGGAAACCAGTGTAACAGAGTGAAGATGCCAAAACACTGGTGGCTGGCAGGTAATTGGATGTAGAGGTTTGAATATATCCCCTTATGACTTGAAAATGTGCTTTGTGTTTTTATGTTGGTGATAGGATGAGGGAAGAGAATTCCTTTACAATGAGAACACAGTTAAGGAGAGCAATAACATCATGGATAAATGGATTCTTTCTTTCACCCAATCACTCATTCAGTTCTTCAAAGCTGAAATGGCAGGTATGCACATTTGCTGGGGGTGGGAGGGAATTGTGTGGGTGTTTCATGTTTGATTAGAGAACTTGGCCTTCCATCCAGAGATTTCCAAATTCCGTGAGAGACTTGATAAAAGGAAGGAAATCTTTAACCAGCTACCATAATACATGGAATGCTGCTTTCATGGGTGTTAAGTCAGATTTTGCTATGCTTGTTCATGAGATTTCAAAAAGTGATGAGGCTTTTTTTGTCACAGCTAATCCTGTGAGCCCAGTGATGTAGCTTGTTGCTGTAACAACGTCTTCTGCAGCGCTTGGAGCAATTAATAATATTATAATAGTTACTGAAAGGCAGCACTGGAAAATAAGCCAAATAGAATTTGGAGAAGCTGTAAAAAAAGGATAAAATGGGCAGTGCTTGTCAGCTGAATAAAATAATTTTGAGAGGTACATGAGCATTGGCAATAAATCTTTCCTGGTGTAGTTCCAGGGAGAGGGTTTCTTTGTAACCATAGCAGGAGTGTGTGCAGCAGGATGGATAGCACTAGGATGTTGCAGAGCTCTAAGAAGGGCACTCTCCTGCTTTTTCTTCCTGCATGTTGTCTTTTTCATCATCCCACACCTCTCAATGCTCACATTACATTAAGACACTATTAATTGCAAAGAGGAGGTGCTGCAAGAGCCCCCTGAAGTAGCTGGTCTGGTATGTATGTTTATAAACTTGTAGACAAAGTCACAGTGGGGTTTGGAGAGGTTTTGATGCCTTTAAGGGCCTTGAAACCCCAGATATTGGAAAGAAGGTGGCTTTAACCACTGTCATTCCTGTTTATGAATAAACAAATAACCCATCCCCTGCCTGAGATCTTAAGTTGCCCTTGGAAGAATTTTAGAAGCCCTGGGGGGAAGGAAGGTATTTGTGGGATAATAGTAAGGAAACAGCCAAATGCCAGTTCATGACTCAAAACAATCCTGTGCTTCACCCATCTCTTGCATTCCCCCCTCAGACTGGTCACCCTCACCAAGATGAGTGAGTAAGACCAGTTTATCTTGCTACAGTAGATAAAGCAGATCATTTTGGTAATAGCAAACTTCATGTGAGGTCATCTAAGAACATTTCATTAAAGGAAGAAAGAATCCTCAAGCTACCAAACCCAGGAATATGACATGGGTGGTCTCTTTGTGATGAAAATGTGGCTTTTTCCTAGAAGTTTTGTCCTTGAAATTTGATGATGCTGTGTGTTTAGTTTCATGTGTTGTCAAGCAGAAATACGCAGAGCTACACAAGTTTACTTGCTGCATGTAAAGAGGAAAATACTTGAGGGACAGCAGCAAATTAATTTGTGAATCTGTGAGCCTGGGATCTGGGATCAGTGCACGGCTTAAACAAAAATACTTGCATGGAGGTGAATATGGGGGGAGAAATTGGAACTCTCTGCTCTGGATTTCTCAGAGGAAGATGAAGCTGACAAAAAGGGATGTGTCAGCAGCCATCTTTACAAAACAAGGCCTTTCCAAGCAAGAGAAAAGAATTCCTGCTGGAAAATGACAATCCAAAGATTTCCAAGACAGTGGTGTTGGTATGAAATACTGTTGTCTTGTGTCAGACTAAGGTAACATCATGTGCCCATCAAATGAGTGACAGTCTCATGTGCAAGGGATTAATAAACAGGATTTTTGAATTTATTTTCCTGCATAAACTCTGACGTCAGTAGGCAGATATTAATGAGATGCAGTGAATTTGTGTACTGTGACAAGATCCTCTCGTGCTAATCTCTTTTACAAAGTTATTTGCGGATTTTTTTAAAAAAGAAAAGATTTTCTACTTCATATCACTTCAAGTAAGAAAAATGTCAGGAAGAGACAAGGGAAGATTATAATGGTGACTGATAACCTCACATGTGAGGTAAAGGAGATAAATATACTATAAATATAAATTCCTGTAGCTGGGTGTGTGATGGGGTGTAAGAACACACAGGCAGCGGTGAAGAGACACCAGTAACCAGAGAAATGCTGCAACTGAGCTTTGCTTCTTCCATTTCATCAAGTGTATTTTAGAGTGGAGCTAAATTTTACACTGATTGCCTCTGGAAAAATGTTTCCATGAGGTAAAACTTATGTTAATTCTGCCCCAGTTTCTCCTGGCAGCTTGAGGAGCCAGCAGTGTGTGAGCCTGATGCGAGTCCCTGTCAGGGCAGGACTGACCTCCCTTGAACAGGCTGAGGGAAAAGAGGAATGGGAACATCCCTGTGCACACTCTGGCTTTGGGATGCTGGAGAGAGCCTGGAAAAACCTCAGATGGGTGTAGCAACCCTCTGCTGGTCCTGGATGGGGAGAGCGTTGTGCACTTGGAGAAAAGGAGGCACCATGTATCCCAAAGGAGCCTCATTTCCATTATCCATGGAAAATGGCCAAAGTCACATGTGTTGAAACCCCACAGGTGTGTTGGTAAGAGGTTTTGCTGTTGTGTGGGGTGTCTCTGGTGCCCAGAACTGGAGCAGTAGCTCCAAAACCCTCCTCAGGAGGGCTCAGGTTGGGAAAGTATGTAACCCCCTGTATGGCTTCACTGTGACGCCCTAATCCAGAGGAGTTATTAGCTTTGGAACAGCAGCAGTGTCTCCACTAAAGCCTCATCGCTTATGATGGAAACTCTGGGGATTTTTTGACCCTTTGATAAATAGGGAAGTAGCAAGATCTTGGGAAGATACTATGGAAAGCAATAGGGCAAACAATCCTTTGTGTTTCAAAGGGGATTAAAATTCTGTATTAAAAATCAGTAAGCCTTACTATGCCTTTTTTTTTCCTTCTCACGTGCCCAATACAAGCACTTGCTTTAGTAAAACAACTTTCCTCCTGATGACAAAGTGCAGATGTGTGTATGTGTGCACATGCTTCCATGTACATGCATGTCTTTTGTTGAATCATGAAAAACTAAGATTTCATGTTGTTGTTCATGGTTACAGCTGTTGAGAAGAGAAATGTGTATTTCCAGGCTCACTTGACCCTCTTGTTAAAGATACTGTCCCTGAAGGGTGGGGTTTTTGACTTTGTTTTTTTAAAAATGTGCTTTTAACCAATCTCCTAAGATAATACCTAGTTAGAGGAGAGCTTAGAATTCTTTAGGAATACAAATTCCCACCTAAATAATGTCTTCCCCACCATGGCATGAATCTTCTGAGCATTTCCTTTTTCAGTTTAAATACCACTACTCTGCCTTTAAAAACACTCCTGTTTTAGAAAACTCAGTGAAAAGTGTGGTGGAGCTTTTAAAGGCAAGATCCATTTTATTCAGTGGCTGCTTGATTAATGACACTGATTCAGAACACAGATCCAAAAGCTCTTTGCTTTTAGAGAAGTTATATACAAGTTTTTCCTTAAAAAACCCAGTCCTATTTAAGGTTCATCCCCACCCCCCTGATTTCTCATGAACAGCTGAAATTTGTTTCCCTGTTGCATAGTGATACTGGTGGTGACCTCCTTGGTGCTGGCAGACCTCCATGCTTTCAGGTTACACAGAACTCAAAAATACTGTTTATCTCTTCCCTTGTCAGCCTTGCTGCTACTTTGCATTCTTGTAGCTTACTGTGTTCCTTAGGAACATGATAAAAAGTTGTAATTAATTCAGGGAGAATTGATTGAAGTAGGTGCCTCATTTAAATCTGGTGAGCAAAAAAGGAAGCGTTGGCAGTAATTAAGGAAATGTTATTTTATGGATCTATCATAATTTCTGTTAAACTTGCAGTGACTCGGCGGTATTTGCAGCATGTGCAAATCTAGGATTTGCCAAATCCTCTGCGATTAATAGTCTCTTATCCACTATCCTCTTTACGAGTCAGATAAAAGCATAAGGCTTCCATAATGTGTGTTTGTGTGGGATTAGGGAAGCAATTTGGTGGTGGATGTTTGTCTTGAAGCACGACAACTGATGACGTGCCATTTCAGAATACAGCTTTGACATAACGGCGTGCCTGGGCCCTTTTGGGTTTTTTTGAGCTGCTTCTCAAGTTTCATGTTTAACAGCAGAGCTGCAAATGAGAATGTGATTTTTAGGAGCGAGCAAAGGGCCACACATGAACTCGAGGAAACCTCTTCCCTTCCAGCTTACAGGCTGTACACGGTGGTCCCTCGCTTAGTGAAGTTTGTTGATATCCTGACCAACTGGTACGTCCGAATGAACCGCAAGAGACTAAAGGTAGGGATGTGCTGCTGCAGCCTTGCCCTGGCAGCTGAGTGCTGGGGTCTGGGGGGGGTGCCATGCTTTGTAGCTCCCTGGGGTCACACAAGAGCTTTTGGCTGCTTTTGAATGCTATCACTTTGTCCCTGAGAGTGGGAATGAGAAATGAGCTTTTTTTCCCCCCTCCTCTGCTTTATGAGGAAAACCAAAGTGCCCAGTAATTCTGGTGCACTTGCTGGATGGAATTGAGCAGAATGTGTAAGCTTTAACAAACCAACATATTGCACTAACTTAGGAAATCTTTGAACTCTATTCAAGTGCACTTACTGATCCTAAAACTGCAATTGCTTTTTTGCTTGGTGAATTCTCCATGCAGGGTGAGAATGGGACCGAAGACTGTGTTATGGCCTTGGAGACCTTGTTCAGCGTTTTGTTCTCCATGTGCAGACTTATGGTAAGGGAGTTACAGCCACCATCAATAACACTTTCATATAGTTCATGTAAAAGCATCTTCGTGTAGCACAGTTCATTTTCCACCTCCCGTCTTTGTGGGACTTCTCTGCCCTGTGGTATTGAAAAGAAGGTAAATACCACCTGATTGATGAAGAGACATTATGATTTCTTACCTGATGCCCCAAAATAACATGTAAATACCAGGAAGGAGGTGAATAAGCAGTACCAGTTCCATCATTTATTTGTCTGCATTTTGAATGATATCACAGTTGCAGACACCATAAGCACTGTTTTTGCTGAACTGTCCCTATGCAATTCATAGTGTTATTGATTCATAATGTACAAGCAATAAAGATGATTGAATTCAACATTACAGGCACCATATACTCCATTTATCACTGAGCTGATGTACCAAAATCTGAAAACACTTATTGATCCGGCCTCGGTTCAGGAAAAGAACACTGAAAGCATCCACTACCTCATGCTCCCCCAAGTCAGGTAAGAGGCAGCTGTTACATGGCAAAATGGGATTTTGGTCATTTGTTGGGGGCTTTTTGCTTGGTTTGGGAAGGTTTTTTTTGATTTCACAAAACAGTGCTCCTTCACTTGTGTTTGAAACTGCGTAACAAGGAAACAAACTGCTTTAATAAAGTGAATATTCCTTTACCTCTGGAAAAAATTTAGCATAGTAGTCAACAAGTTCTTTTCTATAAGGAAAAAGTGTTTAAATTTTGATTAAGCTCTGATTAACATTAGTCTCTTTGCTGTAGGAGAACATTTCACTATCAGTGAATTTCACACTCCACTGTCAATTTTAGCTGGGGATTTTCTTTTCTCACTACGTGCAGGCAGTAGACTTCTTCTAGGTTAAGGATTATAGGTAGGAAAGAAAATAATTAAGAAGAATGTATGTTCCCCACTCATATTTTCTTATGGTGGGCAAGGAATATCCTTTTTACTCCTCAAACTGTGCACTGACTAGAAGCTGTAACACCTACAGAAAGGCCCTAAAGGATCAGAAAACTTCCTTGCAGGCCCAGCATTGGCAAGAACATGTAACATCCCCCATCTCTAGGCATTTCTTGGTGAGTGGTGGTGCCAGATCCCATGAGGTTTGGAGTTACTGTTGGCTGTGTGGCCCACATACGGAGGCAGCAGAGTTCTTTTGGCTCCACATCAGGAATTTAGCCCATTGTCCAGGGATTGCCATTTCCCTGTGAGAGGATACCTCATCTGCAGGAGAAACTTCTCAGACACATCATTCTGTGGGTGCTGGTGGTTTGTTGTAGGTGCCAGTGTGTCCCAAAGGTTTGGGTCCCTGCTGGTTGTGCTGGATGTATGTTTGGGGTCATCCTTAGTATCAACTCAACCCAGGTACAACTTGGCAACTGAAGTGGTTTTGATTTAGCTTTGGTATTTTGAGGGGTTTTAATCCACCTGAGGGGCACACTAGTATTGCAGTGCATTAAGTTAGTTCCTGTATCTCAGTCTGCTCTTGGTCACTGAGTACAAGAGAAGAAACTTCCCTTTAGTTTGCAGTTCAGTTTGAAAACCCTCAAGGACAGGGGATCTGACCTTGATACTTTATATGCCAGTTTAAAAATTTAAACCTTCTATAATGGTGTTTCTTTTATGGATGCTGTATCCTTTGAGGAGGGTGTATGGTCTTCTTGAGAGCTTTAACAGTGAGAGTTATTGCAACTGGGAGTTGGAGATTGTCATAATGATGGTGCTGATTTTCTGTTCCCTGGGAAAGTGCTGTGGAGAATATGTAATCAAAGAATGCAGCCCTCAGTGAGCTGGCAGGAATGGGTTTGAGCTCCTGGAGGAGATGGAGTCATGAAAGAATGGTGAGCTGTTCACAGAGCCTCAGTTCAGGCATGGCCTTAGCACGAGCATTTATAAGTGGCTAAATCTTTTTACTCCAGTTAGTGCTGACTGACTTGTTGTTGTATCATGCTGACATGAGGTATTCGAGTGGCTTGCACAGCTTTCCTCTGTGCTGTGTTTTGTTTGTAATTTTTGTCTGTTACTAGTTTGTGTAATGTATTGGCTCCCCTGTGTACCAGTTATTCCCTTGTCAGGTAAAAAGATGTGTTTTCAAAACCAGATGAATGCTGAAGTTTGAGTTTCACCTTGAGTTGTGAAACACATAATTGCATTTCCTTTGGATGTTTTTCTGATGACAGCCTAAGGACAATATTATCAGTTAATGATAAGAGATATTTTTGCATGCAGTTACCCATCATTGTTATAGTATTTTCTGTAAGTGCAGATGAAGCTGAGGGAGTTGGCCACTTTCACAGCTGAACTTGACACAGTACCTGTGTTACAAACCCCACTTGGTTGCTTTGTGTCTCAACAGATGGGGCACATTACATTTAGTAGATGTGCATTCCATCTGTGAAAAATATTGTCATTTTCCAGCTCTACAGCGTTGTGAGTAATGGCAAGTAATAATGAAATACTGCCACATAATCCTATATGAATCTTTCTGGGAGCAAAGTGTTCTCTCCTTCAGTTTGCACATTTCCAAGTTTTTGGTGAACCATTCTGGCTTTTGCAAGAACAAAAGCCTCACAATAGGTAGTAACACCCTAAAGCCCTGATGTAAAACTTGGGGATGTCTCAGTTCTAAGTTGTGCTTTACCAGCTCTGTTTTTCTGGCCAGTCCTTATGGGATACGTGGTTTTCATCCCATTATTTTGCTACTTATATTACAGCAAGTATCCCTGTTCATTTAATTTTATTCACATCTGTCTTTTGAACCAGTGCCTCTGGTCTTGATGTGATATCTGTGCAGTTTTAAAGGAGCAGCTGAATTAATGTGTGTACTTGAGAAATCAAGACACAGCTACATTTGTGGAACTCTGTGCTGCTTGTACATTTGAAACAAGATGTAGACATCAGCTCACTCAAAAAAGTGCCAAAAATTTAATCCCAATTCTCACCCCAAAAATAACCCCAAAGAGCAAAAAAAATCACCCACCCCAACGCTGCCTTGCCTTCAAATGGGAAGGGTATTAAAGTGATGTAGCCAGGAAAGATGACAAGGCTGTCTAAAACCTCAGGCTCAAATATCTGTAACTCCTGGAAAAGATGAAAAATTGAGATCCAGTGAATTGTTGCATTATAGGTAATTCATTGTCTTTATAAGTACCCTATTTATAATATCTTTTTGCATCTTCTTATGATATTATGCATGTAAATTGTACTTTTTATTGGATGTTAATAGGAGAGGTAGTATGACTCAATCCATCTTCTCCACCTTGTGAGAGGTGCTAACAAAAGATTTTAAAATAGCTCTGCTATTTGTTTTCAGCAAGTTATTTCCTCCTCATCTTCTCCACAACTGAGAGGAAAAACCTGTTAGCTCATTTTTCAAATTGCCCCAACCAAGGCATAATTGAGTCTGTTGTAGGAAATTTCAGAGAAGGGGGGTAAAATGTTTTCAATCTGCTCAAACAGATGCAATGGAAATGAAGCAATATAATGTTTCCTTTCTAATCTAGGGAGGAGCTCATCGACAAAAAGATTGAAAGTGCCGTTTCTTGTTTGCAGTCTGTGATTGAGCTTGGACGAGTAATCAGAGACAGGAAAACCATCCCAGTCAAGGTTAGAGCTCTAAAGGTCTCTTATCATACCTTGGCAAAGCGTAACAGCTTTGTGACTTTGGGATAAGCCTGGGAAAATTCAATAGTTAAGTTTCTGTTTCGTGTTTTTTTTTCCTTCTCCCCAGTATCCTTTGAAAGAAGTGGTTGTTATCCATCAAGATCCAGAGGCTCTGGAAAACATCAGATCTTTAGAGAAGTATGTACTTGAGGTAAGAACATCATGAGTATGATGCTTAACTGAATTGTCTGTGTCAGTTACCTGAACAACCAACCCTCCAACTTTCCCCTGTTGGTGATATTAATAACTCCCCAGGCCAAAGGAATGTGTAAGAGCATTGTGATGGAAGGGGTACCAGTGGGTACTGTGTGCAGAAATGCAGGTCAGTGGGTGAGGATCCAAAGTCAATTTAGTGTGGAGAAATACTTAATGGCCCAAACTGACCACATCAGATTAAGAGACTTTAGGAATGTTCTTTTTCTTGGTCAGTGGAAAGAAAAAAGCATCTCCTGAATAAGAAGACAACAGTCAACTACATGTTGTCAAAGAGATGGATTACAGAACTTGTGATCTCCTTCAGTTTGGCAGTAAGTGGAAGGCTTGATGGAGAGGGGAAGGGAGAATAAGGGAACAGTCAGGATTTTTGCAGGATGTTGTTTAGAAACTGCAGAGTTGAATAAAGAAGATGTTGGTCTGTACAATTTATTACACTCATCTGTTCCTTTATGTCTCTGCAATTCTCTTCAGTCTCCTTGTTGTTCATTGGAAAAGTATAGCCCGCCCTGCTGCAAAATCTTTGCTTGGATAAAAGCCCCTTCATTCAAAGGCAAAGTAACTCTTCTGGGTTTTGGAGCTTAACTTCCTGACATGGGCTGCACTTTCTGCTCCCAGTCATGTTGGGGTGTCCTGTGCAGGGCCAGAAGTTGGACTTTAGTGGGGCCCTTGTGGGTCCCTTCCAGCTCAGGGTATTCCATGATTCTGTATAAAAATCCATAGTATTCCCTCCCACAATAACCTCACAGCTGGGAAGATGAGCCATAGGCCGTACTTTACTTTATCTTCTGAAGTTTCCCTCTTTCTCTAATTTAAGTGTATGTTAAAACCAATAAATGTTACAACTTAATTCTTTGTCGGGTCTTACCTCCAGTGTGCTTGTCACCTCCTGCCATATTAGTGTACAGCTTGTGTGTGTCCAAGTACAGTAATGGGGTGGGCAGTGTAGGGATTCTCTGCAGTGCAGAGTGGCTCCTTTCCTTCAGCTCACTGAAGCTTTGAATCTGACCATTTTGCATTCTCTAAAGCTGTGACACCCATCTTCAAAGATCAGTGAGTTACCAGTTCTTTTTCTGTTTCCACCAAGCATTGGCAGTGCAGTATCTGAGGGGTTTTGCCTGTGTTCAGGAATGGCATGGCCATTATCTTGTGCCTCTCCTTGACAGGTTAAGGATTCTTTTTTCTTTTCATTGAGGTATCTTCAGAGGGGTCTTGTAACAGCAGACCCAGTCACATCCTTAAAATCTGCTGGGACATTTTTAGTTGAAAATGTTGTTTTCAAGATCAGCTGCTGTGCCTTGACAAGGAGAACAAAAACATGCATCTTCCCAAGCCAGATCAATGCACCTCACTTGTGTCAGTGAGGGAACTCAGGAGGTGACTGAAGCAGAGGGGGACCTCTTAAACTTGTAATTATATATTACTCCAGCAATACCCTCTTTGCCCAAGCCTTACACACGTCTGTGGAGAGTCCCTAAAAATCCTGCTGGGGGAATTAGCACTGGCTGCAGGAGCCATGGCTCAGTGCACAGGACCTCTGGATCAGTGTGTGTGCTTCTTGCTTCTAGTTACTGTGGGACTGAAATTCTTAAAATTTGTGCACTAGAGGAATTTTAATTAAAGAAGTCTTGATTAATTTCCAAGGGGAGTTGTAAGGCTTTTCTGTCATGTTAGCTTATTGATTATTGCTCTTAGACTTGGCAGTTCTGATGCTTTGCTTTAGAATTGCTGTTACTATTATTAGTCTTTCAATACCTGGATCTTTTCAATAGCAGATTTTGTGGAATTTAGGTTAGTGTCTCTTGTGGTTTTTTTGATCTGAAAGCTGGATTTGTGGATCCTAGAGAACCCAATTTTAAGGGAGATAAAGTTTGCTTCCTCAAATTACTTCCAAAAAGGTAGCTGACAAAATTTGTTGTCAACTTCTGCAGCTAGTAAAAGGTAACAAAGGAACCTAATAATTACATAATTGGATTGTACATAAGTATGTTTTGATTTATATTGGTTTGCTACTGCAGACAATATTAAGGTGTGTCTTAGAGAGATGATTTGCAACAAGCTCAGATGCCTTGATGGAAGCACAAACGCCAAGTGCTGTCTGTTGTCCTGTCTTTATTAGGTTCCTTAAAATTCAGCAAGCTGATGCTGAAGCTGAGTGTGTGTTTTATTGTGCTGCATGGCAATCAATCCAGTTGTTCACTGGGATGGTGCAGGCCTAAAGAAGTCAGTGATTACAAGCAGGCTGGGATAGCTTTGCTTGAGCTGTGTGTGCAGCTTTGTTCATTGACCTCCTATGTATTCAGAGCTTCAGAACTTTTAGTGATTGCCAGAAGTGTGTTTCTAGTAAATTTGCAGATGCCAGAGGTAATCGGTAAGAAAAATTACACCATTTAATTTCATGCAGTTGCTGACAAAAGAAATGGAAAAATACACTTGTCAATTCTTCAAAAATTTCATTCATCACTTTTGCAGAGGGAGCTGCAGCCTTTGATCTGCAGTTTTGCTCTCTCATCTTCAGAACATAGCAAGTCATTTAAATAAATGGATTTTAATATTAGAACTGTCCAGATTATGGAGTTGTCATGCAAAAATAGCCAAGCTCACAAAATTAAATACATCCAGCAGGCTTTTAGCAGCTGGACATAGCAGCATTTTATTCCTTAGTATTTGAAGCCATTTACAAGCCTGGATCAGGACTTCTCTTCCCAACTGCTTCCAGGGAAAGTCTTTATCTGAGTAAATTTGACTCTGTGCACAGTTAGAATCTTGTTTGCATCCAGACTTTATATTCCCTCCAACCCCACCCCTTTGCAGGGCTGTTATAAAACAGAGAGGATGGGCTTGTCCAGCAACCCAAGGTCTGTCAGGGTTTCCTGTGTCACAGTGATGTGCTGTGACTGAGGCAGTGACTGGGCTGAATGAGCTGACACAGGAGCTGTGGCAGTGTGGGGTCCTTCAGTGTTTCATTTCTTACAGTATTACATAAACAGTGTTTATTTTCCTTCTTAGGCTGCTTGCTGAGGGAGCCCAGCCCAGCTGAAGCTCAGCCCTGGCATTTCTGTCTCTGTTCTGAGGACTGAGCACGTGGCACCAAGGAAAGGCCCTTGTATGTTCAGGCATTCCATGTGCAGGTCTTCCAACTGGTGATGGAAGGCCTTAGTTCATCTGCATGAGGCTTGAAAGATGTGTTAAGGACCTAATTTTGAGAAATTAGGAAAATAAATTAAAAACTGTTTAAAGTCAAAGCAGTAAAGCTGATATAAACAGACCTAAGACACAAACTTGCCTGTTTTTGGAAGTAATTATGTTTTTTTGAAATGGATAATATGTACAGAAGAATGGTTTCCTAATCTAATTAGTATAGAGAACTTGTCCTGATGGAGTTGGCTTCTCTGTGATTTATCTAATCAGGCCCAAAGTCATCTTTCAATTTGTGCTATTTTTTTGATTATTATTTCTTTTCCCCCATGAGTTTGTAATTTACCACTCATGGGCTTGTTTCCAGCAGCACCCCATTGAAACTGAATTTCTGAAGTGCATAATTTTCATTAGATTTCTTAAAAGATGTATCAAATAAAATTAGATTCAGTTGTGTTCTTGGCTCCTCATGTCAGTAGGACTTCCTAGGGAATTAGGCTCTAGCTCAGAGGCTGTATTTAAGCATTATTTCTCAATCTGAGTGTTTGGCTACTTGCTAGTCCTGTCATGCTGATGCTGCTATTTACTTGTGCTTCCTAAATGCCTTGGAGTAGTTTGCTTGCCAGATGCACCTGGTGATTCTGTGGCATGTTGATGTGAGCTCTAACAGCCTTCCAGTGGACATTAAACACCAAGTGCATCAAGTCCTGGGCAGTCTGACAGACCAAACCTGCCCAATGACACTGAAATGTGCTGCAGAGACATGCAGGTTTGTGCCTGGAGAAGAGTTCATGCTGGCAATTAAAATTTTCCAAGGTCTGTCCTTGATTTGTTATATCAGGAATATAGAGTGAGACTGTGTGAAACTGGAGATGTCTGTACCAAATCCTGCCTTGCGTGTGCTGTGCCCTGCAGTGCAGAGGCAGCACCAGCCACCCCTTCCAGTGGACTTTTGTCATGGGTACCACCTTCACTGCAGACACTACAGGGCATGTGCCTGCCTGTTCCCTCTGACATCTTCCCAGTGCCTACTGATAGTGGCTTCATTCTGCTAGGAACCTGCTGTTACACTCCTGCTTTGCTCCTCTGCTGCCGTTAGTTCCAAGGGTTAACTACTTGTGTCTCTCTTGACAGTCTCCTGCTCTTCCCAGTGCATGTTCCTTCACTTGAGGGGTTTGCTGAACAGCACTTTCACATTCTCACATTTTCAGTTGTATTCCCCTTCAGCTTTCCTCTCTCCAAAGGGTTCTAACCCTGGTCTTTTCCTCATTTGGCACCAAGGCCAGTCCTCTCAATCAGTTGTTCTGTAAAACTTCCCACAGCACCACCATATTCCTCTCAGACATGGGGACAAAACTGCACTTAGGAAAAAAACCTGTAACTTAGAAAAATGGGCACTCTTAAGTTTCTGTAGTGGCAAAGTGTCATCTTGGGTTTGGAGCCCTTCTTGAAATTCATGCCAGTTTTATCAGCTGTTTTGGAACTTCAGCACACAGTGCTCTTATGCAGCAGGACACACACAGAAGCTTTTCTGAGCAGGGTGATTTTCTGTCCAGTGAGGACCTGGAATGAACAGGTAAGGAAGGAGACAAGATGAGGTAGTTTGTACAGTTTAAAGCATGAAACTGCTGGTTATAGCTTCCTGGCTCAATGCATACTGAAAGGACTGTTTCAGCAAAATTTTCCTTCTTTAGTTCTGCTAGGCTGTTCCTAAAGCCACTGCACACGAAGGTGGTGGGCTTAGCTCTTCAGGCAGCTGTCAGGATGAAATCACAGGGGCTGTTGAATATGGGTCTGATTGGAGTTGAGAGCTGGCTGTTGTCTGTTAGAGAAATGTTACCTTGAGGGTGAGGGCAGGGTGGGTAGGTTCAATACTGGTTGGGTTTCTTTGCTCTTCCAGTTACTGGCCAGTGACTCAGTGCATAGAGACAGCCACATACAGAGTTTGCAGCCTGTGGCCCCTGCTGTGTGCCCTTCCCATGGCTGTCAGAGGTGGCTGTCCCTTGGCTTCACTCCCGTTTCTCTCACTGCCTTTGCCCAGGAGCTCAACGTTCGCCGGGTGACGCTGTCTGCGGACAAGGAGAGGTACGGGGTGCGGCTGAGAGCAGAGCCAGACCACATGGTGCTGGGCAAGCGCCTCAAGGGGGCTTTCAAACCTGTCATGGCTGCAATCAAAGAGCTGAAGAGTGAGCAGCTGGAGAAGTTCCAGGAGACAGGTCTGTAGTGGGACAAACCCATGACCAAATGGCAATGTATTCTGTTGTGGGCTTAGGGGAGTGTAAGTTCTACTTCCCTCTTATCATCCCTATTACATCTTCTGTTATGAGAATAGGAGGAGATTTGGGTTTATTATTATTTTTTACTACTTTGCTGATAGTAGTTTGAAAATGGCTGTGTACAGTGATCTTAAACTGTTCTTCTGATAAACTGTTCCTTCCCATCTGGGGAGATTTGCGTTGGATCTCAGGAAAAGGCTCTTCCTCCAGAGGGTGGTGGGCACTGAACAGGCTCCCCAGGGCAGTGGGCACAGCCCCAAGGCTGCCAGAGCTCCAGGAGTGTTTGGACAACACTCTGAGGGACAGGGTGGGATTGTTGGGGTGTCTGTGCAGGACCAGGAGTTGGACTCAATCCTTGTGGTTCCTTTACAACTCAGAATATTTTATGATTTTAAGTGCTGCCATAAGGCCAAGGTGAAGCAGAGAATAAACTTTCTCTGAGACTGAATCAGGTTGGAACGGAGTATTGGTGCAGTAGTTTTTATTCTAAAAGCGTTCCTTTAATTCCAGAGTTACAAGTGGGTGTGAATTTTGCAGCTATATCTGTTTAGTGAAGTGCTTAAATGGAAATTAGGATTTGGTGGAGTACACAAGTTATTTTTAAGTTCTGTTCCATTCAGATGGTTCCACACCAACAGTTGCTGGAGCGCCTGTGTTTGAGTGAGCTCTGCTGCCTGGAGAAGTGCCTGTGTGAAAAATGGGAATGTGGGATAGTTCAGTGCTGCTTACCAGTGCTTAGCTGCTGTTGGACTGTACTGCACATGTACTGCATTGCATGTGTTTGAAGCCTGATACTTGTTTAAAGCCTTTTGAATTTAGAACTGTGGTTTTTTTGCTCTGATGGCAAGAGATGCTCTTCCTCTGCCCATTGTGCAGGCACCATTGTTGTAGAAGGACACGAACTCCACGGGGAAGATCTCCGTCTCATGTATCAGATCACAGAAGGATCCTCCCAGTTTGAGGCACACTCTGATGCTCAGGTATTGTATTGGTAATTTCTTCTGGTTTTTTGTTTTGTTTTGATTACTCTGGTTTTGCTTTTCTTCCTCTAAAAGCAGTAGGATAAAGGTGAAGTGAAAGCTGGAGTTGGGATTGTTAGTTCAGGTAGTTCAACAAATTGCAGTAGCCCATCTCTTGGATTCTGGGGCTGTTCAATACTCTCTTCACCAACGTATTTTGTAAGTGAGGAGCTCTGGAAAAGCATCCTGAGCTCCTGGCTGTGTTACTTGTAGCTTGTTTCAAGTCCATCCTTCTTCTGTGCATTTCCTCAGGTTCTAGTTCTGCTGGATGTTACCCCAGACCAGTCCATGGTGGATGAAGGAGTTGCCCGGGAAGTGATTAATCGCATCCAGAAGCTTCGCAAAAAGGTAAGGAAGGAAAGCTTTGGGACAGGACGTTTTAATTTCCTTTTCATCAGTCTTTGGGCAGTGTGGAACAGAAACTGACCTATTTAATTAAACATGAAGCCACGTATCACTTACTCCTCGTGTATAACTTTTATTGGATTCTCTTGCAAGAGCTCTAAAGGAAGTGGAGAGAAAATTTTCTTGGGACTTGTTTTTTGGAAAAGGTACCTGTACAGTAAAGGCTGCATAAATCATGGACTCATAGAATAATCTGAGTGGGGAAAAGACCTTTCTGCAGCATAAGACTGAAAAACTACAAATCTGTACCAAACCAGTTATTTTCCATATTATATATAAATATATACATATGTAGATTTCATATACATGTACATATACACCTATGTAGCTTTTTATATACGTACACCTGTGTAGATTTTTATACATATCCACCTACCTATGTAGATTTATATAAATTAGCATTTCTTTATATATAGAATAAAGCTTCTGTAGCTTTATTTTGGTACAAAATAAAGCTGGGAACGAATGTGTCCATGAAAACTCATATTTTGCTGGAAAATTTAAATATAGTTTTGTAGTGACTCAAGGCCACAATTCATTTTCCCTTAAATGAACATGAATGCTGACACTCCCATGTTTTAAGGCTCTTGCCCTTTTGACAGAAGGATTGTTTTATTCTAAATTGTTTGTGGAAACACTTACAAATGCCTGGTAAACGTCTCAAATAATTTAAGTTAAAGGAAAAAAAGCTTGCTTCCCTTGGTTTGTATGTGTGACTGTCACTTGCTGTCAGTAACTCTGTGTGTGTGTGTGTGTGTGTCCCAGAGGAATCTGGTGCCTACAGATGAGATCTCAGTGTACTACAGGGCCCAGCCAGAGGGGCAGTACCTGGACACCGTTATCAAGGAACACGCCGATTTCATCTTTGCCACAATAAAGGCTGAGCTGAAGCCTTACCCAGTGCCTACCTCAAAGGAAATTCTCATCCAGGAAACAACCCAAGTAAGTAGGAAAAGCACTGACTGCACAATTCATCTTGCCTGCTTTTAACCCAACAAACTGCTCCAGTTACACAAAAGCAGTGTCAATATTTATTTGTGCGATTTCTCATTTATAAATATTTGGGTTTAGAAAAAACCAAAACTGGTTGGATGCTGTATGGGTAGTGTTTTTGAAAATGAAACTGCTCAAGTACCAAAATGAATGTTTGTTTGTGTAAGCTTAATACACAGTTATTTTTACTTGGATTAGTGCATTGCTTAGATACCCAAATATTATTGTTCTGATTTCTTTAGATTAATGTGCTTTTGTGTTAGAGCTGTTCTTCAAGGCTAAATTTGGGTTCAGACCAACTTCAATTATTAATATTTAAGGGTGGTTTTTTTCCCCTACCCTGTGTGGCTGAAGTTGTCCTTTTTGACAGTGCAGTTTTTTCACAGGTAGTTCAAACCTGCTGTTGAAAAGGAGCAGCAGTTTCCTTTGGTTTTGATTGCTTCTTCTGGCAGATTTGGCAACCCTTTTGCCATGGTTTTCTTCAAACTTACTGCATTCAAAAGGCATCCCTAGCAGAATTCATCAGTGGGATATTTTTCAGTGTAAATGTCATGCTGGACCAGAAAGACAAGAGCGTGGGATATATCAAACTGAAAATTTGGTTTACAGAATGGCTGGAGGGGCCTTTTTGTTCATTTAAGCAAAATAGTTTGTTTAATAAAACAGTATCCAAATAATGATAATATTTCTCTTTCTTCAGCTGAAGGGATCAGAGCTAGAAGTTACACTGGTCCGAGGGGGAGTGTGTCAGCCTGTTGGTCCAGCCTGTGCCTACGTCAACCTCAAAGTCTGTGTCAATGGGACAGAGCAAGGTAGGAATGAATGCTGGAGCCATGAATTTGTTTGAAAGATGGTGCAACCTCCCCTCCAATAGGAGCTTTAAATAATTCTTGGAAGTCAGGTCATTCAAAGCAAACCCACCATTGTCCCTGAGGCCTTCTGAGGGAAATACTCAGGTGTGCACAGGAGGTGTTTGTGTTCCAGGAGGGGTTTGTATGTGAGTGTCTCTCTGGGGGTGTGCACGCTCTGTAGTTGGGTGTGGGCTCAGAGCATGGACTTGGAGAATCTGTAATTCTTGATGTTGTGATGCCTTGATGTGGAGGACATGCTTTGAAACCCATGGAAAGAATACTAGAGAATAATATGTATATTATTGTAATTATAGATTATTGTTATAATACCTGTGTTATTATAAAAATAGAGAATAGAGTGACTGCATCTTAGATAATGAAGAGATGAGAGCAGTGATGTTGGTAAAAGTATTATAAGGTTGAATTATATATTAAAAGAGAACTAAATGCATTTAGCAAACTTTTTCCTATGTGTGTTGACATTTTATGTGTCAAGTAAGTGCTTAATGTGGTCACAGAGGTGCTCCCTCAATGATAGTGAATCCAGCTGTAAAAGTTGGTGATCATCTCAGAGAGCAGAGAGTCTGTCAGTTTTTAATTAATATAATCCTGGCTTATACTTCAGTGACATACAAGTTTGACTGCTTTGTTAATAGAAACAAATAAAACTTCTATACTATAAATCTGAAGTACACTTCAGGCCATTTTTCTGTTTTCTTTCCTCTTTCCCTTTCTTACTAAAATAATTTTTGGAAGATGCAGTGTTGCCAGTTGAGAAACTCACTGGAAGTAATTAGAAAGAATCACTAGAAAATCATTGGAACTTGGATGTTGCTTCCAAACTGCATTTAAAATTCTCAATTTTGGTTTTAGATGGTGTGCTGCTGCTGGAAAATCCAAAAGGAGATAACACCTTGAGCTTCACTGGACTTGTAGATGCTGTCTCCTGCATTTTTGGTCTTAAAAATTCAAAACTGACAGTTTTTAATGGAAGCACAGGTAAATGGAGTATGACAGGGAAAATTGAAAGTGTGTCTGGCAGTATCTAGGAGTTGTTTGCTGTAGAATTATTTACTGTATAATTTATATCTACCCATATAAAATTGACAAGAAGGTAGGTAAGGAAATATTCCATTTTGTAGCACTTAGCTTATAAGATTGTGTTTATAGTCACATCACAGTGTTTCCAAAAGGTGCTGCTAAATGGTGCTCATCTCCTCTGTTACCTTCCTTCCATTGCAATTCTCATCAGGGCAAAATCTGATTTATTTCAGGGTTTCCATCAGGCTGTGCTGTGAATTGATGGCGAGGTGCCATCAGCTTCTCCATTCTTTCCTTTCCCTAATGCCTCAGTGGGCAGGGTGAGAACTCAACTGCGATTTGTAGGAAAAAAGATGTTGCTTTTTCACCCTGCAGAAACTTGAGGATCTCTGCATTGCTTCTTTTAGAAAAACCTATTGAATATTAAAAATACTGCAAAAATGGTAACTGGATGGCTGCAAAAGCTTTTCTTAGTAATATTGTTATGATAAAATACTGAAAAACACCTGAGGGGGAGATACTTGAGTTGGCTGTTGTGGGATGCCTGTGGGACTGCTGAGGGTCACCAGTTTGTCCACCAGTGACATCCATAGGGAACAGTCTTACAGTGTCTGTAATGTCACTGTTACCATCTCTATCTTTGTTTTTTTTAGTCATCCTGAAAGTATTTCTGAAAGGATGTTTAGGGGGTTTCCACATCTGATGTCATCCGTTCCCTTACTCTGATAACCCCATTCAGGTTGTGCTCAGCTAAACTGAATAGTCCTGTCATAGAAGGGGGTTGTTCTTTGCTTTCAGTTACAGCTGATCTAGAGGAAATACTTCAGTACCTTCTTCAAGTTTTAGTTGTATTTTAAAGGAGGAAACAGTTTTCCTTGAAATCCTTTTCCAAATAGTAGGTTTGTCCTTCCTGGTAGTGTGGTCTGTGCTTGCAGAGGTGAGTATGAACTGGTGTTGTTCGTTGCCATCACAGGTACTAAGAGATGACCTGTCAAAGGCCAAGAAAAGTTGGGAAATTCTCATCCCATTAAGATTATAAGCAGTTTAATTCCTTATTTGGTCACTAATAGGGCAAAAAGGATGCAGCATAAATCCATTAATGTGAAATTCGTAAAGGAATTGATAAAGAAAATGGAAACCTTCCCTCTTCCTCAGAGGTTCTTTCCCACTGTATTAAAAAAAGCTTTATTCCTTTCCTTTCTGCACCACTTCTGCTCTGCAGGGATCATTTGGGCACTTCCCATCCTGTTGTGCTGATTTGAAACTTTCACTCTTTCCAAGTGGCCCAGGCAGAGTACTGTTTTCTTTCCCTGCCCACTGACTAACAACATGGAAATTCCCTTGGAAAGATGAGAGTATCAAATTCACTTCTGTTGGAGTTTGTCAGAGATCACAAGCCAGTATTGATCAGCAGAAGATGCAGCTCCCTGAGGAGTCAGGGTAGAAAGCATGGGCAAGAAAAACAGCTTTTAAAGAGGTCAAAGAATAGGATTGGAATTCCCAGTGTTTGCTTCGGGTACAGTCCATTTGATTTTTCCTGCCCAACCTTGGCATGGGTAATGTCAGGTGAGGCCTCCTGGTGATTCCAGGGCCTCCTTAGGTGAGGCAGGGCTTGGTATCAGGTGCTCTTTTGGAGAGGAATTGCAGAGGAAGGTCATGTACTCTGAACAAGTTGTTTCTGATTTGTTTCCATGTGTGTTAATAAAATTGTGACCCAGTAAAACCGTATTTCTGGCTCCATAGTTCCCTTCCTGTGGTTTTTAGGGCTGTCCACTTTACTTGCAGTAATTTATTATCTTGTTTTCTAATTGTAATTGAAGATTTACTTAGGGTTTGTGTAATGGCACAGAACCAGGCAGTTCTTGTATTAAGGGAGGCTCAAATATGTCCTGTCCCTGGTTTTCACTGCAGCATTGAAATAATGGGATAAACATTCCCTCCCCAGCAGTGTGCCGAGGTATTTTGAGGAACTGGGATTTCTACGGACCTTCAGAAACTGAGAACAGAATTTGTCTCTTTTTGACATGAAAAAAAATTAACCCTTCAGAGGGAATAGGCTGGGCTTAAGTCAGATGGTAAAACAGTTGTCTGTGACTTTCTTTTTTGCTCTAGATTGCTGAAAACTTTCTAAACTTCTTGTGGGGAATGCTTTTAGACTGGCACTCTGCTTTCATGGATGTAGCCTGTATTGAAAAATCCTATTTAAAAAAACCTCATTTTTTCCAATGTTTATGGGACGACATGAACCTGTAAATCATGTAGGGCTTAAAGGGGAGGGGAAGAGGAGTGGGGGGGGCCCAAAAATTCCCCTACAGGCTTTTTGATCCATTTCTCGTTTCCACTTTATGATTTTCAGAGTGGCTAATTTTATTAATCTCTTCTTAGCACTGTTTTCTGAACAATAGTGCACAAAGATTTATTTTCTTAGTCTTTAATTTTTAAAAGGCCATGAGGCTGTAAGGCACCTTAGGAGAGCATTGCCACTTAAATCCCAGCTGCAGGGAGAGCTGGCTTTGAAAGTGGTTTTAATATTGATGAGCATTTGTAATACCTATATATGTAATACCTATATATATATATATATGTATGTATATATAAAAATTATTCATGGTTTTTCTTGCTCTTATTAGAGGGTTCTGAGAACAGACTCCATTGACAGCACTGTGCATGTGCTCTTTCCTGGGAAAATGTCAGCAGTCCTGTCATGCCAAATGCTGATTTGTTCAATAGGCAGCCCTCCATTACTGCAGCTCGTGCTTCCTTGCCCTGCATGGATCCACCTGGATCCACATGGATCCCAGCAGCTGGGAATGGCAGACTGGAAGTTCCTAGAGCTGAGTGTTTCTAGCTCTGTCAGCACCCTGCTCACTGGTGCTTTCTCCTACCACGACCCACAAATCGTGCTGCTTTAGGGCTGTGCTGGGAAAAACCCACCCCCTTGCTCCCCTTCCATGTGATGAGATCTTGGTGATTGCTCTTAACTTGTTAATTTAGTTGTTTTCTTGCTTTCCTGGAAGTAAAAGCAAAAGCAACTCCCACTCCTCTGCTGGGGCACGTGCCTGGCACCTCAGCTATGCCAGGGCAATGTTGGGGCACTGGTGGGTGGCCACCAGCACTGGGATATCTGCACTCTTGGAAACTGAAGAAGCAGCAGTGAAGTTTTGCCTTTTTTTTGTTTAAAGCTTTATGAAAATATATACAAATACATAGGGTTCAATGTATTTATTTACTATTAATAAGTATGTTGCATAGTAGCACATTCCCGGTGCTGCTTCAGCTGGGGGTGTCAGGGTGCAGGCAAAGGTGACAGGTCTTCATTCAATGAGAGATGGAAAAGGAGTAAGTGAATAATTTCCTGCTTGGTTGAAGTTACTTAACTATTTTTATTGCATAAGTAACTGTGTGTGTTACATGCATAAGAAGTGTTATGTAGGAGCTGATTTCCCCACCAGACAAGGTACTCTGTGTGAAGCCAAAAACATTTCTGCACAAACTCCATTTTTCCAAGCAGAAAAGCTGTTTCTTGGGGAGGGAATTGTGAAGAGGCAGTGGGTTTAGGAGAGAGAAAGGCTCCTTGTGAGCTGGGGGGGTGGGCACTGGGGCTCAGCTCCCTGCACTGGCCTGACTGCTCTCATTTGCTCTTCCAGAACTGATAAACAAGATGGACCTGCTCAGCCTGAGCGGAAAGACTCTGCATGTGACAGCGGGGTCAGCCCCTGCACAGATCAGCTCCCCCGATGCCCTGCTCTGCCAGTATATCAACTTACAGCTCATGAATGCAAAACCACAAGGTTTGTGGGATACTGACCTCCTCATTTACAGGCCAGGCTTTCTGGGGTGGAAGCTTCGGCCATCGTCGCTTGCTGATGAAGAGAAGTACATGGGTTTTCGTTGGTAGATAGTGATTTTGGTTTATTTTTCTTTCTAGTATTTGCTTTCTGATAAACACCATGTTTATATGTAGCTTTTCTCCCTCTTTTCCTAAGAGAAAAAGGAGTGCCAATTTGAGATAAGGGACAGCAGTTAAACATGAGCCCTTGGGCATTGTTTCCCTGGTTCTGACCATCAGCTCTCCTCTGCAGCTTCTTTCAAAAGGCTCAGTCTAAAACAGACCAAAACTGAATGAAGAGCCAACTGTTATCAAGGCATTGGAGTCAACCTGTGAAACATTTCTTAGTGCTGTTTAAAAGCCAAATGAACTGTATTGTTAATCTGATCTGGAGTAAGTGTGTGTTTGTAATTCTGTTTCCCACCTGCAAATCTTGTTGCTTCTGCTCTGAAACCTCACGGTGGAGCAGCTCTGTTGTTAATCTCTGCCCTGGTATTGAGCCTTTTTCTGCACTGTCCATGTGGAATCCTACTGACACTACTGGGAACCTGCTGGGCCCAAAAATGTGGGTTTTACTAGGGATCTGGTCATCAGGAGGTGATTTGTGAGTTTTCTTCTCTTGGTCAAGCTGCCAGTAATCACCTACACTTCTGATTCTGTAGGCTGGTATTGCTGTCAGTACTGTGAAGAAACAGAGATTAAATGGAAGAAGAAATCCTAAATTTCAACTTAGATAAATAATTTCATTAATAATTTCATTGGTCACCAATAGTGACTCAGCTGTTTGTCTTGTCCAGAATGTCAGAAGGGAACAGTGGGAACTCTTCTAATGGAAAACCCCGTTGGTCAGAATGGATTGACCTACAAAGGCCTCCTGCATGAAACAGCAAAAGTGTTTGGGCTCAGAAGCAGGAGGCTAAAACTGTTCCTGGATGAAGCACTAACTCATGGTAAGCACAAACCTTTGGTTTGCTTTTCAAGGAACTTGGAAACTTTTGTTGAGGAGCAGCTCGTGCAACCTGAGATCCAGTTTAATTACTAAATGCACACTATTTACACATTGGTTTCTAATTTTGTCCAGTAATTTGATACTAATTTCATAAAATTCTTTAAGTGCACATTTAAAAATTCAAAGCTCTAATGCATTTCTTTTATCAAATGGCCAGGATAGGTTTTGTCAAAGTTTCTTCCTTGTACAGTCAAGGTCAGTCAGCAGTGGGAATGGCAGTGCCACACTGCAGTGACTAAGCACAGTGAATCTCCTCCTGGAAGACAGTGAAGCTTAAGTATGAATATTTTAAGAACCTGTTCAAATTGTTCTTGTAACACTTACATTGTTGCATTGTCTTCCTTTTGGAGAATTGGAGTGGGTGGAAAAGGGTTTTGGATGTGTGTTGGAGTAGCTTGAGTAGGTCAGACTGGGGGTGGGGGGGGTACAGCAGCTGCTGTTTATTCCCAATACCTGGGAAGCAGGAAGCTTTAGCACATAGTCACAGAGCTGAAATGCTAAAGAACCTTCCAAAACCACAGACAGATGGTGAGGCTTAGAAACAAAATCTAGGATTCATGAGAAAGGTATGACTAAAGCTGTAGCCACCTGTGGCTAAGAAGTTGGACCTGAGAGATCTGGGACTTCATATGACAGGAAGAATGGATTGGAATCCACACAGCAAAAAACCCAAACACCTCAAAACAGGTATTTCTGTATGCAGGAAAACTCAGCTCTTGGAATGAAAGGATGCAAAGGGTTCTGTCTGCAGTGTATCACAGTGACATGGTTTAGGAGCTGTTTGGAGGGATATATGACACCCTTGGGTTACCTGTCCAGAAGCTGAACATCTTGCTTAAACTGGCTATCATAGGATAGGCTGAGTGCCCTTGGGAGGTCCTGTCAGCTGGTGAGGGGAGGAGGAGAGGGCAGATACAGTGCAGCTGGTGAGAACTGGGGTCACTCAGGTGTCCACCTCTGCTGGAGGACTCAGGTAGGATGGGTTAGAATGGGAGCAAAGAGGTGGGGGGGGGTTTTGTTGTGGATTTTTGGTTGCTTGTTTTTATTTTTTATTTCATGTGACCTGAAGTCTGTTTATTCAAAAGACATTTTTGTGACAAAAATGGGTCTCAAATGTTGATGAGGCTTTCTAGTGGTAGTTTGAGTTAATGCCAGAAATAACGTGCTAAATGGTGTTAACAAACAGAACTGGAGTGTTTAAAAACACACAAGGTGGAAGAACCAAGTAAATCAACCACATTTCATTTGCATAAACAAAAAAAGTCATTAAGCACAAATTTGCTGACTGGGCATTCAGGGATTCAGCCACTCAGGAGCAATTGATGTTATACACAGTTCCCTTTGGGGTCCTGTCACTGTTACAGCATTCTGTGATTTAGTTCAGATACTGAAATAGCTATTGTAGAAAATTTTAGAGCTTTGGAAGAGGGCAGTAACTGTCAGGACAGGAAAATGCATGGCCTTTAAGGCTCATTTTAAATAGACTTTAAAAATGCCTTTACCTGGAAGGGAAATGGATTGAATCACCATAACATTTGTAGTATGGATTCTCCAGAACTATTTAAAGTTTAATTAAACTGTAAAAAGTGACAGTTCACAGTGATATGGAAGAACAGATTTGGTGACTCTTCCAAGGCCAAAGCATTTGGTCTTTTTTAGACTCAGAATATAGAGAACCTGCTCCCAGAGGTTTATTTGTGCAGCTAACATGTGCTTGTGTGTGAAAGTTCGGGTTGGCTCTCTGCCAACAGCCAAACCTCACAAGAAAGATTCCCCCCTCCCTCTCCTGAAACGGCAAAAAGCAGCAAGAGAAAATTGAAGGAATATATATATATTTACATATATTAAATTTATATACTAGGCACAACAAGACAGGGACCCCCAAACCACCCCAGTAAGGGACAAGGGGAAGGGAAAGGGGAGAGGGAGANCCATGTAGCTGCACTTCTATCTCAGATTTAATTCTCACAATGCAGCTCCCTTAATAACATTTCTAAATTGTTTACACAATGAAATCATTGTACTTTATCTTCCCATCTCTTTATGATAAATAAGTGCTGCATATAAAACACTTTGATGCCTCTAGAAAACTTTAGGTCAATTAATGTTTATCTGTATTGTTGCAGCTTTGTAGTCCCTTATTCATCTGCTAATCCATCTACTCAAGGTCCTACCTTCAAAACAAAAAAGTTCAGTCTCTTGAGTAGGTTTCTTATGGTTTATTCTAAAAATAAATGGGTATTTGCTGTTAACCATGTGAAATGTGTGATGAAAACCCATGAACTGGAAGGTAGATGCCTGTTTTGTGAAAAGGAAAGCAGTCACTTGGTGGAAAATGAGTTACTGGTTTGGAAAAGGTTATTTTTACAGACATTGGGCCAGGCAGTTGGGCATGTGCTGTCCATTGCACAAAAGCACACCAGCTCTTCAGAAAACGTGTATTTCGCTCTCCCCTTTGTGATGCTGGAAAAAACCATTCCATAAATAAATGTCAGAGTGGTGAATGTTGCTTATTCATGAACCTGAGACACGAGTTCCAGGTACCTGATTCAGAGCCAGGCTGGGGGTGACAGCAACACTTCGTGTGCTCCCTGCAAAGCCTTGCCTTGGAGGAGCTGCCATGGCAAGGAGCAGGTCCTTACATTTTGTTGACAAATTAAATTTCCAGTTTCTAAAAAGTAATTATGGAGTTAAATACTGTTGAAAATAGTAGTTTTGTGTAGTTCCTCATTTTTCAGGATATTGAAATATTTAATAAGAGACTTGTAGACCAGTTTCGTAGTTTGTTTGGTTCTGCAGACCAGACTAATGTTTTTACTTCCTGATGGAACATATTCTTGGGGACAGAAGGAACATTAGTGAGGGAATAAAGCCCTAATTGATGCACTGGATTATAGCTCCACTCTTTTAGCTTTGTGGAAGGGTATTCAGCTGCTTAAAGCAGAGTACTACACTGAAAGTGCCATTGTGATCCATAAGGACTCCTCAGTTCTTTGCTTAATAAATGGCATTAAACATCAGTGCAGGCTCTATCTGCTCAGTCTAACAATGTACTATTTTTCCCACCGAGCTGGGGGCCTTAGTGTTAGAAGGCACATGTGTAGTGTTGCATGGAAGCAGAACTCCTTGCTGCCATTTCTGGAGTCAGTTTGCACTTGGACATCACATTCCTGAAAACTAAACTGCCCTTCCACGATGTCCATGGATGATGCACCCCAGAGATGCCTCCCCCACATGGGCTGTGACCCAGTGCAGGACCCTGCAGAAGGGTTAATCTGGAGGTTATTCAGCTGTCCTTTGTGCTGGGGCCAAAATTCAGCCTTATCTTGTGTTTGCTTGGGCTGGCTCTGGGGTTCCAGGGTGCTGCAGGGGAACAGCACAGCCCCACTGCTCCTCACCTTGGGTGTTGGTGCATTTGTGGTTGCACTTGCCAAGTTTCTTATCACTCTGAAGTTTCTTAGGAAAGAAACCTCTGGTGTATTTGTTATTGAGGTGACTTTTGTTCTAAGGCTGTACCTCCCAGTATTCCAAACACTCTGCTCTCAGTGGGATAGTTTGGGAGAGCTGATGGGTGCTGGAAGCACTGAGCTGGCAAGAGCCTGACTTCTTGGGGAAAAATGGGAGGTGTAATAGTGAAATAAAGAGATTTCCAGCTCCTGCAAAACTTGCAGGTGACTCTTTGCCTGGCCATAAGTGTGATTACTCTGTGTGTTTCAGGGGTAATTACAAACCCTGAATCAGCCTGTTAGAAATCAGCTCTATCCTTCAGAGGTTTGTTGGGGAGGCTTTATCCTATTACTGTTCCAAACTGTGTGCATGTAGCTGTGAAAAGACTTAAGGAATTGATCCGGTGTGGTATGAAATTCTTCAGGCATACTCGACAAGATTGCAGCATTAGTTTTTCAGCAGGTACTGCTGCAATACTTGCTTTACATAGAAACTGCACTCAATGCCTGCACATTGCCATTCTTGTTCTCCTGCACACACAGCTTGGTTTATATTCCATCCGAGCTGGGCTGCTGGTGGAGGTGGATCTCTGTATAGCTGCTCTGTTCTGCAGTTTATAACAGACTGTGCATGGTGTTGTACTGTTAACCCCACAATATTAAATCAGTATTATAATTTTATGAACTAGGCACTGGTTTGTCTGCATGTGAAGTTGGGAGCTCGTGCAGGCTTTCAGAGTCCTACTTTGTAACATAAAACAGCCTCTTCAGCCCTTCCAGGAACAATCCTGAGTTGTGGTTACCCTTCCTCTCGTGCTTGAACAGGAGGGAGTTTTGAGCTGAGCAGTGTCTGTCCCAGTCCCCCTGTGATGGAACCAGTAGAACTGTGTGAATAAAGGAAAAAAAATGAAGTGTTCATAGTTTTCTGTGCAAGCAAGAGCACTAACTGTGATGTTTCTCTCTTGTTTCCCTGGTTCAGAGATCACAAAGGATGTCTCCATGAAGAACCTGAACATGAAGACCCTCTATGTTCATGTCATACCCACCACAGCAGAATGTTGAGAATTCCAGTTGTATGAATAAGACCATGTAGGCTTTTTTCCATCAAGAAACGAAGTCAAAGGAAATTAATATGCTTTTAGATGAACATCCAAGTTGTGTATGGTACTACTTTTAACATCTCTAGTGGCACACAGGATGTTTTCTACCAGTGCATGTCTAATATGCTGCTCTTTGGTTTCAAAGACAATGTATTTTCATTATGTTATCTTATGATACTGTAAAAGCTGTTCAGAAAGTGTCAGAACTCCTTAACCTTAGATATCTATGCAGAAATTTGCCTGAGAGAAGTGGGACTAGTACCTCAGTGATGCTGTTCTCAGCCTGTCCTTTGTGCAGAGGGCATCTTTTCTAAACCATGGGTTACCCACAAGGCTCTGTGATACATATACACCATCCTGCAATAGCTTTGTAACTTATTTAAGGATTACCTGGTTTTTCCCATTCATACTAGCTGGATTTTCATCAAGCGTGTGGCTGTTGGTTTAAAATACTCCCTAAATTCAACACTTGGAACAATAAATTTGCTTCATCTCCAAACTCTTGTTTCCCTGTGTTTCAGAGTCCTTTGCTTACTCAGGATTTCTAAAGGAGACACTACTTAGCACTGTGTATAGATCAGGACCACCCAGAGACAGCTGAGATGGGAAAAGGCCTGTGCTGAACACCAGTGGCTGTTCAGACTGTGCTCCTGACAGGTATTAGTGTAGTAACATTCTGAGAAGAGCAGAGTCTTGCTGAGCATGTTTTTCCATTACTCTGGTTTTCCTCTTTACACTATGAATATATAAACCAAAGCTTGTCTGTGATAAGTGTTAGTGGGAATAACTATAAATAGATACTCTGTGTGACTACTGTGCAGTAGTGGACCATACCAAAATGGTAAGTACTCCTTTCAAGGAACCCACATCTCTGGCATTCAGCTTATATAAAATTATTTTTATCAGTATTAAAAACGGCAGTGCCTGAACCTCCTGAATCAGAGGCCAGTGTAATGAATACTGGACATTGCCTTCTGCCTTTTGCTGGAAGTCAGCTGTCTTATCTTTTAATTGACATAGTGACATGGAAATCAAATTTGTGTTGTTTTGTGGGGCTTCTTTGTCACATTAAAAACATCTAGGGTTCATCTCAAACTAAGATTGCTGTTCCTGAGTAACTTGACTTCATTATTGATGGAGAATAAATGAAGATGGCAAATGATTGCGATCTAACCTCATTCTTAATGAGCCAGTCTAGGGGCACAACATCACTTGCATTTTTCAAAAGTTATCTGTGATTAAGCATTTTGTGCATTTTCTACTTGTAAGGATGTTGTCTGGCCCAGTTCCATGCAAGGACTGGATTAGGTTTTCTGTGTGTAAATATATATATATATACACACTTGCTTTCCAGTGAATTAGAAGCCCAGCTGAGATTTATGGATTCACTCTGAGTTACAAACAGAAAAAGATAATCATCAACAGAACCTTTTTTTTTCTCTCTCAAATATATTTATAGCTGTTTACTGTAAAAATAATCTGTCTGCAAGAGAAGAAATACTTCTTGTGACCTGAGTCAAATAATCCCATGGTTTACATGAGGCAGAGCTGAATTGCATTTCCTGGATTTTATGCTGAAAATGAAAACTGGCCTTTCTCTGGACTTTCTGTTTGAGCTTTCTCTGGGAAGATGTTCTGCAGAACAGCACAGCCTGAGATGCACTGTTAAAACAAAGACATGCAGGTAAAAGTTAGTCAGAGGTAGAGGATTTAAATTATTTACTCTCAGGAAAGGGATGAAGGAAAATTCTTGCTGATAGTTCTGTATGTGCCTTGTAGTTCCTAAGGACCTGTGTGAAGGTAATAGATGCTGAGAGAAGGTCAGCAAAGACAGCAGTATATTTTTGTAACCTGAAATCACAGTGGTTTATGCTGTGTAAGCATAACCACCCTGTGCCCGCTGCTTGGACAGTGTGTGTGGGATCATGGAGGTCACACAGTGTTCCTCAGAGCACCCTAAAACCTGGAGAGAGAGAAGCTGTGGGTGATGGTACACCACAAACTCAGCGTGATGGTACACCACAAACTCAGCCTGCCAGCAGGGCTGGGTTTTTTTGGTTTTGTATCACCACAAACAGGAGGCTGCAGTAATACCTTGCTGGGGGTTCACAATCTAACCACAAAAAATATGTCCTAAAAGGTAAGTGGAATGTTGAACTGCTTTTGCAGTCTGTGCAGTGTCAGTACAGAGAGCACCTGTAATGGAACACTCTTATTCCAACAGCCCTGTGACACTGCCTGGGCATCCTGCTGGAACTGGGCTGGGTGCCTCCTGCACTTGCCTCAGTGTTACCTTCACTAACACAGACATTCCTATTGCTGGAGCTGGAGGTGAATGGTACCACCTGCTGAACAGCACAGGAAAAGACTTGCAAATGGAATGGTAAAAGGCTTGTTCCAAGGGGCAGTGGCACAAAGGATTGTCTGCCAGAGGGAGGCAAAGCTCTCTTCCTTGTCAAGGAGTGTGTTCAGCCAGCCCTGAGTCCATCATTAGAGATACTGACCCAAGAAATCCTTCAAAAAGATCTATTTCTTTTTTCCAAACAAAGCTTGAATTTAAAAATTAGAGGAGGAACTTTTCAGGTAGCTGTACTCTCTTAAGACATGTGGTATGAGTTAAAGCTGATGAATCTTCTGTCTCTTGATTGTGCTTTTCCCCTAAGGTGTTGATTCTTAAAGTGGTGAAAGGCCACAGTTACACTCCCTGTTTCTTTCCCGGGTCAGAAGTACTTCATGTGTAGTGTGTGTTGGTGCTTGCCCTGTCCTGTTTCACCTCAGTCTCCTTTCTTCACTGCACACCCTCTTATATTTTTTTCCTCCTGTTTTGTTTGTGTGGTTTGGTCTTTGTTTTTTAATCTGTTTGCTTTTAGTTTCTCAGCTGTGGCTTTCTGTCCAATGGGTTGTGTTGACTGGAGCAGAAACCCAAGTGTGCCCTTGTTCTCCAGCCTGGTCACATCCCAGGGATGGAAATGCCCATAGAGGCTCTTTCTGTCTTTGGTAGGATTGGTAGAAGCTGGCAGAGGGGAAAATGCCATATACTTGGGACAGGTAATGTAAGGATGAGACCAGAGTTTATCGGAGGACGCTGCTGGAAATGCTTCTGTGTCTATTAACTTCACATCAACATTTACATCAGTAACATGTACTTGAAAAAATAATTTTGTGGCAGAATTATAGTTCAATTTTGCTTTCAGCTGCCACTCTATTGGTTGGCTCTGATCTCTTACCACCAAAGCATACTGACAGTGAATATTAGGAACAAGGTGTGACCCATTTGGGGTGAACCTGTGCTTTTTCTGTTCTTCTCCACATCCATTTTTAGTGTTCTTTTTTTATTATTCTGGATGATATCTAATCATTGCTTGAGATACTTCTTCTCTAGGGATCTTGAAGTGGAGAATATTTCCTAGTATTTTCTTTTATTATTGAGGCTTCTTCATGCACTTGTGTAGCATTATCTAGGTTGGGCTAATAATAGTATTCTGGCTTGATGTGATACTCTTCAGGATTTATGTACTTCAATTAGCTTCCCTCTTAAATAGGCTTGTTACACAAATTAGGTCCCAGACCACTCTTGCCTCTCTGCACAGAGACACCACTCCTGAGGCACCAAGGGCTGTGTCACACCATTTGTGGTGCCTGGAGGAGTCTGCACCCTTGAGTTGTGATGCTGGCCACTGTTGCCTCTCACCTGATGGCAGAGCACATTCCCTGTGGAGTGTGTGCAGCATCCAGTGGGCTGCAGGAGCTGGGCTCTCCTGCTGCTGTGGGAGCTCTGGGCACTGGTACAAAACACATCTCTTGTCATACCCAGAAATCACAGTGCTGGGGCTTGAAACAGAAAAAGGGAGACATCTTTTTTCCCCCATCCACACACACAGAGCTGTGTCCTTCCCCTTGTCTCAAACAGCATCCTCTTTGAGTCTGTGGAGGCTGGGTTGTGCTCCAAGTCATCTCTCCTGTTCCTCCCACCACATATGGATTCTGGAGCTGATCCTATTTGGCAGCACAGTCAGCAAGAGGGCCTGGCACTGAGTGAGGCTGGGGACAGGCTGAGATGCTCCAGCAAAGCTGTGGGACAGGGTAGCAACAGGATTTCTCCCTGTCATTCCTCAGGATCCATGAGTGCAAGGGTGGGCCAGGCTGGCTGTACACCAGAGTCACCTCCATGCATATTTTAGGTCCCTGTACAACAGTCAGAAACTTGCATTTGTGTCTTGCCTTAATGCCATAAAAAAAAGCAGTGTCTGTCCCTCTGCAAGTAACTTCCAGAGAGGAGAATGGTTTTAGGGAAGGGAAAAAACAAATGGGTTTCTCCTCATCCTCTTAGGAGTTGAATCACAGCTGATCAACCTTTGCAGCTCAGAATCTCTGTCTCCTGCCAGCAAAGGTGGAGTTTGGGCATCCTCGTCATTACTGGTTAAGCACAAAGCAATTCTTCAATCTGCTGAGTTATTTTTTTTTTGCCCTTTATCTGATTTCTTACAGGATGGACACTGATTCAACAGATTGAAAACACAATGTATGCAGCTGTATTACAAAAGGTGACCCACAAAAGAGTCTCAGTTTCCTTTAACATCTTGCTTTCCAAGAGTGAGCAGCACAGCACCATCCACACACAGAATTAGCTCTGCAGTGGGAACACTCTTTGCTGAGTTAATTTTACTCTTGCTGTGCTATGAGTGGTGGGGAACTGGGGTTGGAGGGAGGGGCTGTCTTCAATTATCTGATGTTTTCCCCAGTTAAAATGTTTATGTAACAAATATAATTATAGCTTTTATGTAATTGCAAGGGGGAAAGAGGTTCCTATTTCAGTATGTCTGAGTATTTCAGTTAATTTCCAGTCTGTCTGTGCAGTTCTAATTAGGGGTCACAAAGCTCCTCAGAAGACTTCTAAAGTTCCTTGTAGATAGAATTAGAATAAAATTGCTCCTAAAGAGATGTAATTTTTTTAAAGACTTTCTGGGGTCAGATGTGAGGGAGTTCTGTATACATCCAGTTCTCCTTAGTGTTCAAAACAGTGCAGTGTAAGTCTCCCAAACAAGCAAAATGCATTCTGGCACTTAATATTTGCTGTGTTTGATCAAGTGTGACAGCTGGACAGCTGTGCAGAAGGTACTTCATGGAATATCATTTGCCTGAAGGACAAATATCCTTTGCTTTTCAAGTCAGCAGTTTGGCAAAGGTGAAGACTATCAACATTTAGAGCTGGGACATGTGTTCTGTGATTAATAGTGCTGGCAACCCCCAAAATCATGGGATCTTTATGGATATCATATGCCAGGCATTGCAAGTGGGAGGAGGGGAAGATGAAGCAGCTTGGAAAAGTTAGTTCAGGAGATTTTGTACTGCAAATCCTGCTGGTTACATAGACTAAACAAGGATGAAGGATCCTGAATATTCCTCAAGACACATGAGTGTTTGTAAGATGAAAAAGAAAAGTTGCTTTCAGTGTTAACTGAATGAGCCAAAAACCAGGCTTAGGCTCTTAGAAACCAAAGGCTTAACAGTGAAGGGAGTTGCCAGGGATTAGTAATTAAACAAGGACTAATAATTTCATATTCTTGCCAAAGAACACAAGTCCCCAAAAAAGCAAGTGCTGGGCTGCACAAAGAGGATTGTCTGTAAGATGATGAAGTAATTTTTCCACTCAATTACTGATAAAGTTCCTACTGCAGCCCCCTGTCCAATTTTGGAAACCCTGTGATGAGGAAGATTCTGAGAATCTGGAGGGAAACCAGTGAGGAGAAGCAGGAGGAAGGTCTGGGAAATGTGTCCTGTGGGGTAAAGATTGGAAGAGTTGGCATGTTTAGTCTGCAGCAGGGAAGACTGAGGGTGAGATGTGAGGAGTCTTCCAATAAATAAATAGGAATTGCAAAGAGAATAGTAACCAACTGGTTTTCAGCAGACTTGCAGTTAAATTGGGTGGGAATTTAGACCACACAGGAGGAGAAGGTGCCTAATCTGTCCTGGAATGGGTGGCCTGGGAAGGGGACAGGATTTTCATGAACGGTAAGTTTAAGAAGGGGTTATGAGAGGGGTCTCCAAGGAACTGCTCAGATATACATTGTTCTTCCTGGAGCTGGGAGTAGTTGGACCACCACAGTAAACCTCTCAAAGCCCTTTTTGGCCCACTTTCTGAATTTATTTTGCCACCTGAGGAAAAGGTGGATTTGCAAAACATTCTTGACCAATTTCAGCCTGTCCTTAGCTCGTCTATCAGAATTGCTGTGGCGACATGGAAAGGAACTGTTTATTGGTTATGAGGTATGTTTTCTGCTTGGATATCTCTAATAATGTGTTGATCATGCTGCTGTCTGAACTCCTCTGTGGCACCTTGGATCCTCTTGCTGCCTTGCATTTCGCTTCATACTGAGTTCTATCCTGCTGTCACCTGGAAGAACCAAGCCAGCACAAATGCTGCTTAGGTGAGTCAGCCCTGGCTTGAATCCCCATCGTGGGCTGTGCTGTCTGGTTCATCAGCTGCTCTGTGGACAAGCCAGATGCACAAATGGGTTTTGCTGGCAATTTTGGGCTACCTTCAAGATTCTGTCATTCACCTGGTGTTAAACAGCACCTAACTTGGACCATCAGCTCTGTCAGAGGAATCAAAGGGACTGTACAAAAAGGCGCAGAAAGAGAATTGAACCCAACAAACCAACACAGGTTGTGTTTATTTCTGCGTGTTGAAAAGGGCAGTGGAGGGGACAAACCCAAACTGGGCCATTCAGCTTACACTGCAAAATCACTGGGTGATACTATTAGTCTTGTGGACTTGGGAGAAGCTTACTCTTGATCTTAATTCTCCAAATTAATTAGTACAGAAAAGTGTCTTGGGTTCTCCTTTACCCTGTTTAATGGTCTGTAAAAAATGCCTGTCTCAGCTGCTTTGCCCTCCTCTCAGGGGCATAAACTTACTGCTCACAACTTGCAGAGGAGATGAATAAACAGCCACAGTGTTTCTATTTCCCCCACCCTAAAATTAAATTAGAAGAAAATTGAATATCTCTTTGAAGAAAAAAAAAAAATCACAAAGCAGCCGTGTAGTGACTCTTGCACAGTGACTGACTGGGGGGGGTGAGCACCGATGGCATGGCATCAGCACATCTGGAATGGGGTATCCCAGGTGTGCTGATGGCTAACAGGGCAAGGCTGGTATTGCTCTCTGACCTCTGTCTGCTACTGGACTTGCTAGATTTTATAGTACAGAGTTCTGAAGCTCAGTTTTACAGAAGGCCTGGAATCTCTTCACATCCATGGCTGAGTGAAGCCACTGCCCTGCAAACCTGTGCTTTTGCTTTTAATACTTCTGTGCATTAGGCAGGAAACACTGGCTACTTCAGGCTATACATATCCCAAATAGATGTCTTCCTACCCTCAAGAAAAACAGCAAAGAACCAGGAATATTCATCATTTTAAAAATGGAAAAATCTGCAAAAAGACACTGCAAATGTGGACTTAATGGGCTGTATCCAAATGACATTTTTCTGTTGGTACCATCAAATACAAAACACGAAAGGCTCATCAGGAAGGAAAAGAGCAAGCTCAGCCAAATGGAGGTTGACAAAACCGTCAAATATTTACCACTGACCTTGATCATTGTGTAAAATACTGTTTGCAGCTGCTCTCCTGGTGGATTTGTGAGGTGTACTACCCTGAGGCTGCACAGCCCTGAGGATCCCAAAGCATCCCTTCCCTGTTCTGTGTTTCTCTGAGCTGGCTCTGTCACTGGCACAGTAATTTTTCCTTCCTGCCTTTCCATTCTAGTTCCTTGTGTGCAGACTCGGAGCATCAGACTCAAAGCTACATCTTCCAACCAGGACTTGTCTCTGTGCTGACCCTGAAGGGCACAAACAGTGTGACTGTTCTGGGGTATCCGGCCTTAACACCTCTTTTATTGTCCCCACTATGGGTGACACACTTGGAACTTCTTAAGGATGGTAGTCATGTTATTTTGCTTTTTTTGAGGTAGGCATTATGCATCTGGTGGTTCAGTAATGCGTATTTATACCTTTAAGTGGCTCCTTGAAGACCAGGTTCTCAGCCAGTCTTAGGTTAATTCCTGCTTTCAGATTTCTTTTGTGATGTGCAGGAAAAAAGTCGCTCAACTCATTAATTGCATCATGCATATGTGACATCAACAGTGGAGCCATTGAGGGGGAAAGAATCCAAACCCATGATTTCTTTTAAGGTGAGAAATATGCTGATTATTTTGTAGGTTGGCATTTTTAGAAGTTTATACAGTAACTTGAAGCCTGTGAGACTTGTCCTGCTTTTCCTTAGCTCAGTAGCAGTGTAGGCTCTGTCTCTGTGCTCCTCCCAAAGTTGCCATTCAGGGCCTGAATCCAAAGTAAATCTTCATTATATGATGTCAAAACAGAAATAGAGAAACTGACCCAGGAGTCAGTGACAGCAGGTTAATTCTTAAATAATTTCCATCATAATAGGAGGGGGAAGAGGAAAGGAATGGAGTGGTAAGAAAGATTTTCATGCAACTGTATATAATAAAGAGAAAGGCAAGAGAAGGGCACAGAAACAGAGTACATGTAGTCTCTTCATTGCAAGATTATGAAGGTTTGAAGGTATTAAAAGTTGCAAGAGGCCGAAGTAATTTACACAGAGCAATAATATCAAACAGGTTTTACACACCTTTGTAACAACACGCCTGAAATATTGCCGGTTCAAAACCTTTTTTTTTTCACATGGAATAATCACTTGGGAAAAAATGTATCATTCCCCAACACTAAAACCACAGACAAGCTGCAGTATGTTACATTAATCTGGAGTGGCAAAAAGGGAGAACATGATACAAAGGGGTGCATTTGGGGGAATAAATTTTTATAACTGAGGGTGAGCCAGTGACTTAACCAGGAGTCTGCCCTTTGGAAGTCAGGAGCTCCATAATAATGCAATACAGTGATGATCACAGATAAAAAAGCTGTACAGGTGGAGAGACAGATTTAATCAAGGAAAATGAATATTTACACAAAATTAATTTCTATTTTAGTTTAATTAGTAGTTTAAGGTCAACAGCAAGTTGTAAGGATTTGAGATGAATACTTTATTTGCTGGTACACGTGCCCCTGTCTGAGTGTCATGTGTGGTTTTCTGCTGGATAATATTTTTCCCGGTATAACAATGATATTAAAAATCACTTCCCACAGCTCATCTGTATTTACCGTTTGGAGAGACAGCAGTGTAACATCCTTCATCTCTCATTCTTTGGATCGATTAGTAAAGATAACCTAGACCTGATCTGCTTCCATCAGGTGAATCTGAAACATGGGCTGGGAGTTCTCAGCAGAGCAGAGCTAAGTTACTGAAATTAGTTTTTTACATCTCAAGTAAAGTATTTAAATTGCTGAGCTTGAAACTTTCTAGAAATACCAAACCAAAGGTGAATTTTTCCCAACTCCTTAAACTACTGCCTCTAATTCAGAAATGGAGAAACAGAAGCAACTGTTACCACTGTGTTCCTTGTGGGGAGGGAGGATTGGTATGTGGCACATCAGATCCTCACCTGTCCTGTTCTCCATTGCTACACCAGAACAGGAAATAAAGCAGAGAATAAAACATTCCCTTTTTGTGTTGCTGCAGTATGGGAGTTGGTTCTACCCCTGGTATCTCTATTCACTTACATGTAATTTGCTTTGCCCTGTGGCAAATAAGAGGTTCATGGCCTAACATGAAAACAGGATTTAACAAATAATGGAAAAGCAAAAGTGAGCTGGGAGATCAAAGTGTCACCGTGGGCTTCCTGGGGCTCAGCCTGGTGTGCAAACCCTGAAACTGGAAAGGGTTTTACTTTCCCTTCTTCCCCTCCTGCTGCCCCCTCCCTCCCGTTTGCTCAGCTCTAAAGTGCTGCAGTGTTTCACTGTGATACACATTGGGGTGTGGGAACATTTGCAGAGTCTCTGTTCCTCCCTGGGCAGAACGGGGTTTATTGAAGGATGTGTAGCTTCCCGAGGAGCATCTCAACATACGAGCACCACTGTGCCACAAAGAGGGTTTGCTTGTCCTTACCCACCTTAAAGCTGAGTAATTTCCTATAAATACACTGAACATAACGAGGGTTTAGGCATGAAACTGCCTGTACTAGTGTTTTAAGAACCAATTTTGTAGGTTTTGTACACTTGAAATACATGCCAGGCTAATCTTAGAACGCCTTTTCAAGCTTAGCAAGGTCAAATAAGTGCCTTGTGCAATCACACACCTAAGTTGTATTTAACTTTTCATTAACTTTCCAGTGTGCTAAAAAACATGCATAATTCATTCCCCTGCTGTTTTTATGTAACCATATGATAAATGAATAGGAGAGGGGAGAAAAGATGAGAGATTGGTGAAGTTTTTGTCATGTGTGCCTGCCACTGAGAAACCACTGCCACTGCCAACTCAGAGCACACACTCCGTGGCTTCATTTTTATTCAGATCCCAGTAAGTTATATAATTAAAAGAATATTAATCTGTGCTAAGTATGTCTACTCGAACACCCCCTTAGAATTGTAGAACTTTGCAATAATTACTGCTTTAGTAAAGACTTTCTGATTAATAAATGTCATTGCAGCCCATTAAAAGTAAGTCATGAGTGGATGTAGTCTGTGAGAAGTTTTAAGGTGTGGATGAAGATTTTCTGGGGTCTTTTTGCTGGGCTATGAAAGGTGGTTGTTTTCCTTTATGGGTTTACTTTTATATAATAAAACAATCTTTTTTGAATAATTGTATCTTCATACCTGGATCTGCTTTCTTTGGTCTTAAATAACTGACTATACACTTAAGGCTGTCCTTGGTACTTCTATGCAGATGAAAAAATGATCACAATATCTGAGCAGATACAACTTTGCACTCTCTAAGCTGATTTGCTGCCTCCTCTAACCCTTTAACATTTGTCTCAGTGCAGAAATTCCTGGACTGTCCTTACTGAAGCTCCCCTAGTGCTGTATCAAATGTGTATTTTCAATTTTGCCAATTGTTGGAGACTAAATGCAGATACAACTAATGAACATTGGTTTAACCAAGAAATAAACCAGAGGCAGTAGAGAAATGAAAGTGGAAACAGCAGTAACTTAATTTACAAGCCCAAGCCCTGCCTGGCTCCTTCCCCTGCTCCCAGCACAGTCCATCTTTGGAACCCACACTCCAGGCAAGTAGAAATAAGAGAGAAAATAAGGAAAAAATTAGGAGTAATGAGGGGTATTGGGAAAACAGTGATGATGCTTATCCCAACCTGTTCATTCCTGGCAACAACAAGCCATGGAGCTGCAAATGGGAGGATTTCTGAAAGACTCGGGGACTTTTTAGTCTGAGCAATCATCCCAGAACTGTCTTGGCAAGTCACAGAGGGACTGGCAGACCACCAACCACGATCTTTTGAAATGTTGCTCTAACTTTTGTTTCCCAGCACATCCCAGTTCATTCCTGCTGCTGAGATCCAGCTTTCTAGGCATAACTAGGACAGCTGGCTGTGTGTAGGAACCCTCTGAGTTGCCACACTCAGAAAAGATGGGACATTAGATATTTATTTTTTTAAATTCTGCTATTCAATCAGAAAATTGATTATTTTGGTGAGAGATATAAGTTATAATGTATAAAATTAATATTTGTTCATTAGGAAGTGTTTATAAATGAGGACAGAATCAGCATCAGCCTGGGAGCAAGAGCAGACTAGTATGAAAATACCATTTGCAAAGGTGTTGCAGAGAAACCTAAAACATGCAAATCCCATTGTAAGAGAATAACATTCCTCCCAAGGACTTGTTTGTGTCAGGATTTCACTTACATATCACAAAAAGTTTAAACCATCTCCAGGAGGTAATTAAATCTTAAAGCTTCGGGGACTGGGGGAATATTTTTGTATGATGCATTGGTGTTCTGTGTCAAACACTATCCCCAAGGTAGTTTCAATCCAATTATTTACTGGAAATGCTAAAGATAAGATAGTGTTTTCAGGATCAGTAAGTCTGCAGAAACTCAGATCACTCCAGAGAAGAATTTTAAAACAAAATTCATCCCTCTGTCAACCCATGAGTAATTAAAAGTTGTGTGGAAAGTTACACTGAGAGAATAACTGTGGTTTGGATGCTCCCTGTCTGTATATTGTTGTTGACAAAGGTCACGTTTAAAACTTGAAATGACAGTTTTCCCAGGGATGGGAAGAAGAAAGAAGTTTCAGCCCATGTGTTTGCTCGGGGTGGTGGAGAAGAGGCTGATCCCACTCCTGGGGTGGGATCCAGCAGAGCTGAGGCTGGAAGGCACCTCCAGCCTCCCTCCTCACTTGTTCAACTCCAGCAGGTCCCCCAGGGCTGTGTCCAGCTGGGTTTTGGATGTCTCCAAGGATGGAGAGCCCACAACCTCCCTGGGCAATCTCTGCCACCCTCACAGTTTAAAAAAAAAACCAAAAAGTGGGGTTTTGGTTTTGAGGTTTTTAATGTTCAGATGGAACTTGCTGGAATCCAGTTGCCTCGAGCATTGCAAAGAGCCTGGCTCTTTATTCCCTGCCATTGGGAATGTGGCCACAGCAATGAAGTCCCCTTGGTCCTCCTCTTGGCCAGGCTGAACAGTCTCAGTGCTCTCAGCCTCTCCCCACAGTACAGATGCTCTCATCCCTGTTCCTTCCCTCAACCCCCTCCAGTAAGTCCATGTCTCTCTTGTACTGGGAGCCCCCCAGCACTCCAGGTGTGTGTGGGATGGATTCTTTCCTGACCTGCTGGCAAAGCTCTGCTTGATGCAGCCCTGTTTCTTTCTTTTGCCAACACTACCAAGCCTTTCCCTATCTTATCTGAGGCAATCAGCTGACACTGTACATTTATTCTGATGCAGTTAAAGTCAGAATTTATTGACTTGAGGGAAAAAAAGGTAGTTTTACACTGGGAGTAATTTTTTTGTCTGTAAGTTCTAGATCAATTTAAATCAATATGTTGCTGAAATACTGCAGGAAAACAAAAAAGCTGAATGAAAAATAAGAAAAGGGTTGTGATTTTCCCATCCTTAATGTGATCCATGTCCACATTTTTCCCTTCCTGCTGTTTGCACTCCTCACTAGGATATATGCCCAGGATCATTAGACAGATATATGGTTTTAATTCTAAAACAATATAAAAGATTAATTCTTAATTAATCCTTAAGTGTGTAGTCACCTTAAATTCCTCTTCAGGTAATAGAAAGATGGAAATGGTGATACTGAAGATGTCTGAGGACATCTGGAATGCCATCTGGATGTACTTTTCATTGTATGTACAGATATATATGTGTGTGTGTATATTGGTGAGGACACACACACCAGAGTGTGAGAAAGATGCTCCAAACTCCAGCACCAGGGAGCACTACAAGGAATAGAAGCCTGTGCAATCCTGACAATACATTAAATGTACAGGTAAAATGCCGGTAAGACCTTCCTCTTTATTTAAGAATTAAAACCACCTACAGGTGGGACCACCTGCAGTGTCAGGGTCTCTCTGCTGCCTCTCTGCTGCCCTTTCCACACGTGGTTAAACCACAGAAACTCCAGAGACACTCCAGAGACAGCACATCCCATCAGACACACGGGGATTTGTGGGATTAATTTGCTGGGAAGAGCTGGCTCTGTCCGTGTCTGACAGTGATGTCCGTGTTCATCTCACCTCAGAGCTCATTTTCAGTAATTGCTCAGAGAGTCAAGGTGAGTATTTATAGAGTGCAGTGCAGAAATAAGCACAATATTCATTAGCAGAAGTTTTGGCCAGGAGCTGAAAGAGTGCAAAAGGAGCCTTCAGTGGTGATAAATTGCCGAGCAGTCTAACAGCAGCGTTAACTTCCTTTTGCAGGGACACGGGGGCTCCTGATTGTTTTTCCTGGCATCCCTGACTCAAAGCAATCACTTGCTTAAAATGCATGTTGGCAGGTTTGCCTCGCCCCACTGCTGGTTTTCATTAAGACTTGAAGCAGGAAAGGTAAGTGGGCTTCTTAAAAAAACCAGCACAAATGTCATTTACAACCTTCAATCCAAAGGAGATACTGTAAAATGGTATTATTCTCAAAGCAAGTGAATTATTCTTACCCAAAGAGCAGCAAGTTAAATCTGGCATTTCTAAAATGACCACTGGTCTGGGTTCTGTTTGCCTTGCTAAATTTGCTTTTCTTTGCAACATGAATTCTATGTTATTCATAAATATTTTCTTTTAGGTATTTCTGTGTAGTATTTTTTCTGGAAATTTCTACTGAAATCATTGATGACAACCCGTATTTAAATCAATTATTCTGTTTCCCCTTGGGAAACCGCTGTAGAAAGCAAGGACTGACTTTTAAATTTATAGGAATGCTGAGACAAGTTTGCCAATACTCAGCTGGTTGTTCAGTACTGACCTTTAGCTGCTGCCTTGTTTTCACTGGGGTTTTTTTTGAATTTTACTCTTGCTTCTGAAATGACCCATATCCCAGGATTTAATGCTCTTCCACATCCAGCATCTTAGTTACTTGCATTGAGGATCTCACAAACTGATACCTATTTCATTCTATCAGTATTTTTTATTAGAAAACAAAGTAAAAAAAAAAAACAAAAACAAATCCAGTTGAGAAATCAAAAGGAAAGAACAATTTTTTATTATTATACAGCTAAAAGTTGTCTTTTTTTGTTTTGTTTTGGAACTGTAAATTAACTATGCTGTGACTTGACATCCCATAGTTCACCATCTTTTGTTTCTCGCGGTGTTTTCAGGGTTTTTAATTCAACACCGTGTTCACCCTTCACGTATTTTCTTGTGACTAAATAATATGTAAGTTCTCCTTGAAACAATGCACTCTTACTAAAACTTTTACATTTGCCAACTGATTTCCCACAGTAATCTGTGGAATGGGTGTTATACAGGATTTGGGATTCTTTTAAAGCAGACGGTGCATAACTTAAGAGGATTGTCTTGATGTGTTGTAAAAAGGTTTGAATATTGCCAAAAGCTTTCTCACAATTATACATATAAAAGATCTTTGTGACTGTGAACGAGTTCAAGGATCAAAAAGGTTATTCTGCCCCCACTTATACACATATATCCAGTATATTCTGACAAAACAAGTCAGATTATTCATCTGGTAAACTCACTTGTGGCCCTTTCCAAAAACATGTAATCATAATATTATGTTCTCTCTATTCACCATATTCTTCTGACTTTGTTGTGGTGAGTTTTTTGGGGGTTTTGGGTTTGGGTTTTTTTCTTTTTGAGGGGGGATAAAGGTGCTGTGTACACCTCTATCAAGTCCTAAAAGTAGCAAAAAAATGGCTTTTTATGCTGTTTCTGACTTTGTGCTTTTGGTTGCAAGATCGTCAAATTTATGTCAGGTTTAACAAATTACAGCTTGAGAATTCTTTTTGCCAGATTTATTTTATAGAGAAATCAATTGGTAACTTTTAGTCAATGGTATTTCTAGCCAGGGCCACTAGTGCTGGCAGCAGAGGAAGTTTGTTGAGGCCCCATGTGTGAACAACATCAGATGGAAGTGGAAATGCCTCCACTTTGTGCATGGCTGGACCATGGCAAGGTCATTCCAAGTAAGTGCAAACATAATGTGTGCTTTGCACTGGGCTGGTTTTGCTCTGCTATTGAGTTAGAACAGTGGAACGATGGTTGCAGAAGATCCCAATATAGCTAATAATCCTCTGGTCAACATTTCTGTTTGGTTTTGTGTTTAAAACAAAACAGGGGGCAGGTTTTTGTTATCTGCTCTTGCAGCGCGTGTGACGTGCAAACACGAAATGCAGAAAGCAACCTCCTCATGCTGGCTGCTGTGAGACATCATGGCAATGTCACAGAGCGTGGTACTGGCACAGCCTTTGTCTGTCATTACTTTTGCCCTTAAAAAAGCAGAGATTTAGGACTGGTTGGCTTTTCATTGGGAGACTGATGTGAGGGTGTGAAATTACCGCAGGAGATCACACTGGCGATTCACAGGGATATGCTTTCTGACTCTATCAGATGCTGGACTTGAGCCATAGTTTGGTGGCATATGATACCATGGGAGTTCTTTCTTAATAGCAGCTATGGCTGGGTCTGAACATTCTGGTAATTAAATGTCTAAATTTGTTACAAAAGAGTCAAAACCTCACATCTCTGAGTCCAGTATGGGCACTTCAAATATCCTTCCCGCAGTCCCTGTTCCACAAAGCTCTGTATTGTTGTATAACACCTCCTCATACAACATTTCTGCCTGCTTGGTGAGGAATTATGACAGGTTTTACCACTGCCCTTTGCTCTGTTGATCCACGTATTACCACGTTTTTGGCAGATCGAGTGTTCTTCACGTTCATTCTCAGTGTTGCCACTTGGCACCGACACCACGTCAAAGGTAAACTCTGTAAGGGCAAAAGGGCTCTGTGGGGTGGAAGATGTTATGTATATATATAAAAGCATCACATTTATGTGTTTTAATGCATTTCATAAAGGATGCTGAAATAAAAATAGGTATTTCGTTGTAACTCAATACAGCCAAACTATGAGTTGCTGAACTGGCATTTCCTTGAAATTCCTCTTCCGTTTTGTTAGTGTGGAAATTAAGCTCCAGGTTGTGAAAACCATGTGAAGCTCAAACCTGAGAACTGTCTGACAAGGATATTTCACTATTAGTTTACTCAAACTTGAGGCAAGCATAGTGCCAAAGTGTTTCATGATAACAGGATCTCTGCTCCTTTACATTCTTTTGAGCTCCACTATGCATATATTCCCCCATTAACCAGGAAAATGAGAAAGAATTCAAGGGAATCACTAAGCCTCACCTTAGAGAAGATGCAGTGGATTTAGGAAAAAAACACAAATAGTCCTAACCTCCAAAACATAATGGGAAGTGTTAATTATTAATTAGATGCTGCTGCTATTGTTGATATCATGCTTTAAGTAGTCTTAAACCTGTCCATAAGAGGTTGAGTTCCTAAAAGCACTGCAGTAAAAGAAAGAGATCTCCAAAGGAGAAAAAGAAGTGGTGAGACCTCTGTCATGTAGTCTATAAAAATCTGAGGGCAGCTTCTAAGGTTGTCAGAAATGTATGAAATTCTACTTCACTGTTTGCATAGGGAAAGATTTTCATAGGCAGAAGATATTAAACCGAAGAAAGCTGCCCTGTCACTGCTTTTCTCAAGGGATAAACAGCCAGATATTTCTGCTGTTTCACCTGGGTTGACAGAATCAACCACAGGGGCTGAAGATGAAGCAAGCAAAGTAATCATCTGTTTGTACTGCTCCGATGTTATTAATTCCAGCTGCAGAGCTGACCCACCGAGGATGTTATGATGTGAGGAATCATGTGCTTGGAGACTGTCCTTGTGTGTCATATTGAAATCCTGAACCCTGTGCTGTGATCCTCAATGTCTAACAGGTGTAGCTGTGTGTGGAATTCGGTATTTTTGTGAAAGCAGTCTGCAGGATGCAATGTTTTTATGCAGCACAGAATTACCAGCCAAGTGTGTTTGCAGGCAGCCAGTAGGAATGCACAGCTAATGCTTTTCAAATGGTGCTCCAATCATCTGCTTTAAATGATTAATAAGCACGGGCTGAAAATAGCACCACATTTACCTAATGTTTGCATGATTATTTTTGTAAACATTTCATTCAGGCTTTTTCTGCCATCTTTCTAAGCATTGTCAAAACAAAAATGCTGCTACTCTTGATTAGTTTTTCTCAGTTGGTTTGATCTTTGCCATGACCCAGGGAGATGCAGCAGGGGAAAGCACCAGAAATGTTGATCTCAGTTGACAGTAAGCATGTGGTTTAAGATCAAATGAGAAAACTAATCTAGATATTTGCAGCACAGTTACAGGTTTCTGATTTTCATTCCAAAGCTGGTAACTGAGCTTGGTCAGAATTACAAGTCTGGATTTTGTTAACAAGCTTGTCTGAAAGCACTACGAAAATATGGTCCCAGCTTCTCCTGGTTTTAAATAAGTTCGAAATAGTTTTAAAATACGTGGAGGGATTTGTACTTCTGTTATATTGGCTGTCCTACTTTTTCCTTAAAGTCCTTGCTGAGATAAGGTTTAAGACTGGAATTTAAATGGTGTTAAGGAGAAGCCAAGATAGTAATCAGAATATAATTAACAGTGTATCATCTCTCCAACAAGCAGGGCTGGCCAGCGCCGCTAGTCACCAGTAAAAAGCGGTGGAAGATTTCCAGTACTCCACATAAAACACTGGTGTTGTTTGCTGTAGCAGTCTACAGGTGTTGTAGGATGTGTGTCCAACCTTTACACCAAACAAAAACCCAGCCCACCTATCAAATATATTTTCCTGCTCTTCAAAATTCACTCTATTTCAGTCCAGCTTCAGAGACATTTGGTAACTGGTTTTAACTCTCATGGTGGAAAAGATTATGTGGCACAAGAGAACTGTTATGAAATCTAATTTAAGCTTATGTGTAAAACCAGGACAGTTTGGTTAAATACCCAACCTTAAGTACTCTGGCAGTGTTTCAAAGGTGCTGGCAGTGCTGTGAGCAAAAGTAGCATCTTCAAATCTCAGTTGTGGGGTTGGGTTTTATTACTAATTTTCCAAAACTGTAGTGTGAGCTGCTCAGTGTGTGTAACACCCATCACCTGGACATCGTGCTTCCTTCATAAAGTGAAAACACAGACACATTCTTCATTTCCCCACAGCTACTGCGTCCCGGGGTGGGACTCTCACAATCAAGCTCAGGCCTTCCCCGTGTGATTTGCGGAGGATTCCGACCGAAAAGTGTGAGTATTAAAGCAAACAGGGGTGATGGTGTTAAACCTTTGCTACTGAAGAGTGGCGGTCGAGCCCCTCACGGTTTCCACCCCTGCCCCGACACGCTGCGAGCCCGCGGGGGCTCCTCACGCCCCCGGCCCCCTCGGGCAGCCCCGGGCGGGGGGCGCGGAGGGTCGCGGGGCGCGGCTCAGCCTGTCCCCGCTGAGGGGAGCCCCAGCCCCGCCTGGGCAGGCTCGGCTCGGCTCGGCTCCGGCACCTCGCGGGGTGGGGAGAGGCGCTGCCCGGCCCCCCTCCAGGGCTTCCCCGCTAAGTGNTCGGTCCGCATCAGCCCCGGCGGGCTCGGAGGGGCTGCAGCGGGGCTGGAGGCGGCGGTGGCCGCGCTCTGCCCTGCCCTGCCGGCTCCGGAGCCCCGCGGTCCCCGCAGATGCGCTCGGGGCGCCGAGTGCCAGAAGGTGATGCTCCCCTTAGAAATACTAATTTGAGGGGGTCAGAAGGAGGTTCCACCCCGCAGCCCTGCTCCCTCGGCGGCGCTGATGGAAGGAGAGGCTCGCCCCGGGAGCCCCGTGTCCGCGGAGCTCGCCCAGCGCCTGCAGCTGAGCTCCGCTACGGCCGCCTTGGGGCTTTTTCTCCTTCTTTACTACGGCGGGGATTGAAATATTTCACAAGCAGTAGTTTTCAAAGGCTCGCAGTGCCCCAGCTCGGCGTTCCGAGCCCCGCAGAGCCCGAGGAAGGCTGCGGCGGGAGGTGACTTTGCCCCGGTCCCCCCGAGCAGCAGCGCCCGCTGAGGGGTCCCCTCATGCCTGCTGGATGGGGTGAGGTGGCTGCTGTAGCCCCCGGCGCCACCACCTTGGCATGGAGGTCGTCAAGACGTGCTTTGCTGCTGTCACTGAACACAAGGGGGTCTTCTTCTAGAATCTCGGTTCGGAGACTATTAGAAATGTGAAGGAAAGGAACAGCGTTGTGCGTCTCTGAAAGGCCTTGTAGGTGGAGGAAACCTCTCCTTTGCCGAATTAAACTGTCAAAAAGTTTGCTCCTTTCTGTGTATTTCTTGCTGATCGTTTTTACTTGTGGGGGTTTTTTCCCCCCCGTCTTTTATCACGTTACACCAACCTAATCCTGTGCTAATACTTTCTTTACTTTCTTTTTATTTAAAGCTTATTTGGTAGTAAAGTGATACTTGAGAAGCATGGATACCAAGATAAGGTGCTGGGAAGATAGGCAAGCTGAAAGCAATGGTGTAGAGTAGGACTTCACTGCTGCCGAAATAAACTAAAATGTAAGTTTTTAAACAGTGTGAAAGTTGACACTGCTGTAACTCAACTCCCGAAGAGTAAAAAGAAATCTTTTAAAGAATACTGGTCTATAGCTGGTAGATGCTGCGAGCCCTTCGTTATGTAAGCAGTTCTTTGAGTGGGACTGCATGCATACCATCATGTTCTCAAGTAGCACTTCGTTTCTTATCCTGTCCCCTCATCTACACGTGATTAATTTCCATGTGGTGACTCAAATAGGATTCAGCATTTTCATGACTTTTATGTGAAGAAGTGGTTGCTTGCCTATGTCTGTGTACCTTAGTAAACTCAGTATTTTTTTTTTTAAATGACTTCATGACCTAATGTTAAGCTCCATTTTCAAAGTGAACATTGCATTCCTAAAGCAAAAAGAAAAAAAGGTATTAAATGTTCAGTTTAGTGTCTATATGAACATCTTCACTTTAACATTTAATGGAATGAACGCAGAGTTTTATGTTACTTTGAATTCCTATTTGATATCATTACTAGCACTGTCCTTTGCTGACATGCTGTAAATCCAGGACCACAACCTCTTGATATTCCAGGCTATTGAATGTGATATTGATCCAAATGTCTGGCACATTTCTCTATCCAGACCATATCTTTTAACCATTCAATTCCCTATTTCCTGGTTATGCTAAACACATTTTTATTGGTTTTGACAAGTCCTCCGGGGAGATGATGGGTATATTTATATGGTGTCCTGTAATGCTGTCACCCCGGTAGGATTTATTTTGGAGTAGTGCAATGGGGAGGCTGAATGGACCACTATCATAACCAGTGGGTTTGGTTTCATTTGGTTTTTCCCAAACAGGCATTTGGTGTCATTGGAGATGCCTCAGGGTTACCTCACCCTGGTCTTTGGCACTGCCTCCAATGGCTGTGAGTCCCCACTGTGTCCCATGTCACGTATCAGACACAACAGAGCACCTCAGATAGGGTTTGCTGCCTTTTTGTAGATGGCTGAGTCAAAGCTGGTGCCTTTGTCTGGCTCTTTATCCTCGGTTAGCCAAGAATAAAGCACTTCAGGTCACTTACCACAGTAAATAAATTCAGATATGTGAGTAGAAAGTAGGACTATTTATCTGAATATTGATAATCCTCTAAGTGGTTGCTTAGAGTTTATGTACCTCAACAAAACTGCATGTTCCTGTTATTATAGGCAGTTTAAAGTACAGGTAGTGAGGTTAAAAAGAAAATTCTGATACTCAAAACACCCTAAAACTTGCATTGTAACTTCAGAATAGGTGTAGCATGTTGGCTGCAGTTGGGGAAAAAATAATCTCTATTGACCATGAAGAAAAAGCAGAGCAATTATACAAGAGGTAAGTGATTGTTTTAGTGACAGTCTGATGGGAGATCATAGTGGAGAAAATAATTTGAAACAGAATGAAGGTTTACATTTAACCAAAATTGTGTGACTGTTGAAATCCTTTAAAGTAAACATCTGAACAAAGTTCAGACTTCTGATGCAGCTTACCATTGAAATATGTGTGTCAGACTGAAGAATTCTGTTCAAAACCAGCTTCACATATAATGTATACTGTGCAGTAAATGTCTGCAGTTCACAAAGTTCAAAGTGGAATTTAAGTTGTCCTTTGAAAGAAAAAAATTGTAGAAACTAGGTAAAGATAAATATTTTAAGTACAGAGGTGGCAAATGCGAAAGGATAAAATAGTTTTAATTATCTGAAAATTAAAAATTAAAATATTTGAGAAAGGAAAAGCAAGAATGAACAAATCATATTGATGTACAATAGGACGATAGAGGTGACAGTATTGTGTGTCACAGTGGCTGAGGTACATGTTGGTCTCAGTATATTCATGCTACAGAATTGTCAGTTAAGTCAGACAGGCTTATTTTTTCCCAAAGCCTACTCTGAAAAAAAGTTTCCTCTTCGTAAATGGAGTTATTTAGTAGCTAAATGTTTCAGGCTTCCATTTTACAGGTGTGACCCATTCTTCACATTTGTGTTCTAATACAGCATATCCTAAGGGATGTGTAGCTGGCATATTCCTGGGTCATTCCATATGCATCAGCATGGACTTATATCTAGAGGTAATTATGTAAAAGGTCTTGTTTTTACATATTTTGAACGTTATGTTCAGAGTTCTTGAATATTTTGTAACATAAAATAGCTGGTGTGCTGCAGGGATGGCCCCCACACTCTGGAATGTAAACCAGAAAAGCTTTAAACATTTCTCGGAGGCAGGAGTTGCTACATATTTAACCCAAGGGGAAGTGTGTTTTGGAGGGTTCATTGCCTACCTTTAAGTGTGCACAAAAGCCATTTCTGAAGAGCCTGTCTCTTCAGTCTGAGTGCTCAGGTCAGTGCCCTCATAGCCTCAGTAACAATCCTCTCGGGGAAGCTCATTTAGCTGCCTTCAGCTCTTTCTCCCCTCTCATCTAAAGGCAGGTTTTACAGCCTTCCCATCACTCCTAGTCCAAGGACACACATCCCAAAGGACTGCTCAGCTTCCCCAGGTCGCCACATTTGGGGTGCCAAAGGCTTGTGAAGGCAATGCCGTGGTGCATCTGTGAAAGGGCAGCAGCAATATTGTGGTTTAGGTTGTGCAGTTGTCACGGTACAAGAATCTTTCTTTGCACAATGAATTTATTCGTTGTCTGATGGAATAAGAAGCCACAGCAGTGGGTTTTTCAGAACCAAGCCTGCCTTTTTTCATTGGTGCTTCTGGTGAAGGAGGTGCATTTCCTGCCTGCACCTACCAGTCTGATGATGTATATACAGAAAACCATCTCATGGGATTGCAAATTCATCAAGGATTGATTTTAATTGTTGAAGGGACAGGATTTGGAGCTGCAAGACCAAGTCACATTTCCCTCTCACACCCACCAAACTGCAGCAGTTTGACCTTGGCTGCACATTTCAAGTTTTGAAAACCTCTGTGCATTATGAAGCCAGAATACTGCAGCTGTCTCTATTCAGCATTTCTATTTCTAAGATTAATAAGTCATTAATTCCACAGTGTTTGGGGAATTGCCTTTAGCCTAATTTATTTATTAATGTGCCTTAAATAACTCATATTGAACTTTATGGAAATGATGTCTACATTAAAATCCTGCAGCAGTGATGAGGATTGCTTCAAAGTATTGCAGCTGCTGATGTCCACCCCATAGCCATGCCTTCTTAAAATGCTTTGGATTCAGGAGTTTCCTGGTGAACAGGAGCTTTCCCTTGGTGGATAGCAGTGAACCTAACACCAAGCATATTCCTTTTGATATTTCATTATGAGCAGGAGATTCCAAGCCTCTGGACAGCTTCCCTGTGCAAAAGTCACAGTGTCACCTTGAATGTATTTGCTGATCATATATATTCTGTCCTGCTTACTGAATAGCAATTCTTCATCAGTAGAAGTTATTCCCACTAATGGGAAATCTTCCATCGTGGAAGGTGTGATTGGATTCAGCAGAGCATACAAAATAGGGTCATATATTAGACAATCCAGCGTTGCATTTTTTTGTGACTCAGGTATTTCCTTAGCATTTTGAACCTTTTGGAAATGTTGTTATTATTTTCAGAGGCTAATACTGTTTAAGAGGATTGAAATAATAGGAATTTTGTTTTCAGGGAATGTTCTCTGTAACCCAAACTGAAAACTTCCAATAGGTCCATGAGTTCCTAGAAAGTATTCTAATAGGTATCTCAAAATATTTTTAAGCAGCAGTATGAATGAGGAGATTTATGATAATCAAGCAGAAAAATATTCTCTGCTATCATCAGATTTCTCAGCAATTGCTGAAGCTTAAGGTAATTACTCCAAAAGAATTAAGATTTATATTCTTTGTCATCTGAGGAAGTGGATCTGTGCATTTTCTACAGTCACAGAAAAAGCAAAATGGTAATTTTGAATATTAACTTATAAAATAAAACCTATTTGATGGCAACATTAGGTGTACATACAACTGCTTTGCTACACTGAACTTGTAGTCTTAGGTTCAAATGCAGTGTTAATGCATCGCTTTATTCTACAGAGTCTGCATGTTCCAATGTGTGAAGTATTTTACAAGCTTTAAATCAGTTTATGTGAACTAAAAATAAAAGACTGTCATGAGTTTTGGTGTATAAATAGTAGAAAGTAATTACATGAAGGAGAAATGTCAAAATTTTATCTGGAAAAGATCTTTTCCATGTTACTGGGTTTTTCTTAATTACAGCAAGTACCAAATGTCCAAAGGCCCTGACAAAAACTAGGCCCGTTTTTTAGTTAAGCATGCAAGCACCACAAGGGTCTATCTGGAAGATGTAGAATGATTCTTCTTGAAAGGTTAAATACTTTGAAAAATTAATGTGTTATACACTGTAGCCCTGATGATTGTGTCAAGTGCTAAAGAATTTGAGAGCAATAGGAACAAGCAAATGCCATTGTGGCCCGTGAAGGTTGGTGTTAATGGGTGTGTTCCCTCCAAAGATACAGCAGTACATTGCTTTTTGTGTGACCCAGCAGTGTTCCCCTCATACTTTCCCTTGGCACTGCTGACATTTATTGCTCCCTAGCTAAATAAGATGACAAGATAGAGCTGCATTTACTATGAATTTTTCTTGTGATTTTTTTTCCCTCACTCAGGTTTTGCAAGTTTCTGAACAGTAGAGAAAAATGGAAAGGTTACTTTGTGTGTGACATTCCTGTTAGACATCCTGGCATGACATATGTCTTTTGAAAAATACCATTATCCTATTTGTTACTTGCAGTCTCCCGTGGCTCCTACATCCCTGCCAGCACAAGTCAGTTTACCTCTATTTTGTGTTTCCACTTGATTTTCACTTTGTCTGCTTACACTTCCCTTTTCAACAAGTTCTTCAATGTATTAAGTTTTATTTTGGATTTTGGTCTTGTTTGTTTGTAGGCTGAAGGTGATCTGAACCCTATCTGCTTATATCAAACCATATCATGCTGGCTAGTTACTGAAAGTCTGACTGCAGCCAGTACAAACTCCCTGTTATGGGGCTGTCCTTCTGCAGTAGCCCAGTTACCATAGCAAAAAGGAAATTTCGTTGGTGTGACAATCTGATTGTTTTCAGGCACTTCACCCTTCAGGTGCTTATGTCAGGATTCAACTTGTTTCAGTGTCTTCCTCGGTGTAAAAGGGGGGTGGATTGGTTTGCAGTTCCTTGAGTTGGAGCCTCTTCTTTTGAAGCTGCACTGTGGTTCTGCCTCTTCCCTGTCCTTTGGGAACTTCACCCTCGGTGCATTATTGAATATAATAGCTAATGTTTGGGGATGGCTTTAGGTAATTCCCTAAGTACTTTGTGGTGAACTTCATTGTTCTTTATGAGACTGAGTATGTCTGCCTTCTCTTTATACTTTTTAGCCTATTCTTTTGGGGTTCTTTTGTTTTTTTCTTCAGGCCTTTAGTCCTGTCTTCTTGGTAAAAATCACTTCAGAAAATGTTTTGCTTTTCATTATCCTTTAGATGGAGACATTAAAAGAATATGAAGGAAGCACTGAATACTTCAGCTTTCTCTTTGCCATCTGTTATTTTCTGTCCTTTCCCATTAAATACTAGAATCTCTGCTTATCTTTCTCTCCCATTTCTTCTGCTGCATTTACAGATCCTTCTCCTATTGCCTTTTCATGTTCCTCATTAGTTGTTGATCCTTTCGTGTGTTGGCTCATCTGAATCAGACCCAAGACATTTGTGTCATTCTTTTCTCCTTGTTCTTTGTTAAGTACATTTGTTTCACCTTCTGTACAATCTCTTCTGACAGTCAAAGCCTTTAAAGACTCTGGGTGTACCAGTAACAGTCTCTTACAATGTTCCTGTATTCCCTCTGCACTGAGATAATCTGTTGGACTATTTTATACATGCTTTGTTGGTAACTATCAGTTTCCTGGACTCCTTGATCATCTCTTCAAGAGACATTACAAATCATTTGACTGAGTTTGCTGAAGTTGTTGCCCTGAATTCCACTTGTTTTTTGTCCTTCCTTCACATCTGCCTTTCAAAGTACAAGTGGGTTCTCTTGACTTGTGATAATGCTTACTTGAAATGTGTTGCTGCCCTTAAACTCTCAGCCAATATTTTCTTATTAATCAGCAGCATTAGTAATGACTTCCATGTTCATACTTTTATCTTCTTAGCACCTTCATAATATCCCTTGTTCCTCCTCAAAGAAGCATCATGGAAGGACTGACAAAAACTGCATGTATGTGATGGCATGGGATGGGGGAACTAAGGCTCTGTGTGTTTTCACTTGCTTTGATAAGGGCCATTTTCTGCCTTCAGAAGGTTACTTGTCTTTGCTGGGCTGGTTGTTTCACATTTATAATTAAACTGCTGCAATATGAACCTAACCTGCATGTTTCAAGGGTTAATTCATCACTGCTTGTAAAGCTCCTGGGAATTTTAGGTAGAAAATGCTGTTATAAGTGCAAAGCACTGTTTGTATCTGCAAGATACTTGTAATGTTATTCATCAATACTATTAAAACCACTTCCTTAAATAGAAGGAAGTGTGTTAGGTTCTGCTTATACACAATCAACTAAGTCTCCTCTGTGCAAGAACACATGGATTTTCACTGGTCTTCTTGAGGGCACCATTCTGAGAACCTCTGCATTTCAAATAGAAGAACCTGCCTAGAACTGAATACCCTGCTGTTAAAATTTTATCCTGCTCTAGGGAGGGAAAATCACATTTGTAAACTTAGCACCAAATGTTGTATTCTTGTACAGTAATATTTATGGCCTGACTGTCAAATAAGTTATAGATAATGCAGTAGAAAGGTTTAATGTATTAACAGCAGGATTTTTTGAAAAAGAGAGGAAAGGAAGCCAGATGGAATTTTAAGTCCCATTGGCTTGCCAATGGAATTTGTGCATCCCTAAGTTGAATGGTTTTGAAAGTAGCACTCTAAATTGGTGACTAATAGAGATCTTCCCATGATAATGGCTTACAAGTTACCATTAATAGCTGAGCTGAAGGTTATCGTAGTCCGATTCAGTACCTCCTGAAAATGGTGAAAAGTTTCTCTCAGTGGTTTTAATGGCTTTGGGTTGCGTTGTTGGGGCTCTCTGATGAAATAATGTGCTTTTGGGGGATGGTTTTGCCCCTCCCGATGCATGTTGGTAACCCGAGGTGAAAGCCATGAATTACAGGAGAAAAGGGTGCTGGAATCTTTGCTGCTGTTCGTGTACAGGTATTTACAATGGTGTAGCAGATCCTGCTCCCTTGAGCTCAGGCAGCAGCAGGCAGGGCAGCTTTCTCTCTGCCAGCTTCCCACAGCAAAGGCTCTGAGGTGGGTTCCCCTGGGCTGGGAGGTGGGCAGAGGGCTCTGTGTATGAACACCCAGCAGCAGAGCCCTGCCTGCCTCCCTGCCCTGGCACACACAGCCGGTGCCACACACAGCCTTGCTTCCCACGCACCACCGAGGAGCTCAGCTGCCTCTTTCCATCCCTCCCTTCCCTGCCTTTCCCTGCTGCCTCTTCTCGTTCCTTTTAGCTCTCTCCTTCCATCCTCGAGAAAACATCAAGATGAATCCTTTCCCCCGAAGCCGTTTGAATTTCTAACCAGCCTATTATTTGCTGTCGCTTTGGATGGAAACGTGTCTTTCCCAGCTGTTTGAATAGAGGGATGTCATTTTAACCCACCAGCCTGATCCAACTAGATTGTCAAGCATCCCAGAAGCACAGCACTGTCTTTGGGTAATCTGTGTATAAATATAGAAGCCCCATGTATATATTTGTGGGGGACATAAAATCTGTGAAAGAACACCAGTGGATATCTCATATTGTTAGTAAAACAGATGAAATATTTAGAGATTTTTAGGGAGATGTGGATTTTTTGTTATCGTACCAATACCTGTGAAAAGACATTGGGGAATCAAAACAAAGAGTGGTGAAAACATGCTCATTAACACTGAAAGATGAGCTGGTAGGCCCAGATCCCTCTGCAACAGAGATATAATTTTTTAATTTTATAATTTTTAATCTGTAGAACTGGAAGTCATTCACAAGTATTCTCATCTCCTCACAACACCGCTCAGCACTGTTAGCAATCTGCCTCTGCAGAGCAATGAGTGCACAACACTGATGGCTTTTCAAGGTGAATACAGTTCTGCATCAGACGTGACTCTGCCTGAATTTCTGTGTGGATTGGAGTATTGCACGTGGAAGGACACTTGGAGAAGTTGAAAGGAACACTTAGACATTCGTGTTTGGTTCCTGTGTGAGTGCTTCCATACTGGGGGTGGGGTGTGGTGTCATTTTTCATCCTGTTATTACACACAACTTTTGGCTTCATAACTTTCCTGCAACTCAGCCTTTTTTTTTTTTTTTTTTTTTCATATTTCTGTGGAAATATGATGAAAAAAATGTAATTGGAGGAGCTTATGATATCCATTCTGATTTTAAACCTGTGACATCTGGAAGAAAATTGTAGCCCTAATAGCTTTGCTGTGTGAGGGGAAGGTATACAGACGGAAAAGCCATAGGACTTGAAGTGTTGAACAATAAAACCAGAACAAAAAGCTTTCTATAAATAGTAACCTGGTCCCAGTTCAGTGAAGTACTTAAGTATATGCCTAAATCCCTTCTTGTTCAACAAAGCACTTACATGTGCATTTGAATTCTGCTGGAATAAAGCATTAAACATCGGGCATAAGTGCTTGGTTGAATTAGGGGCTGTATCTGCATGGACAGACCTGGAGAGAAGGATGACTTTCTTCACAGACACAGGGTATGTTGTGACCCTTTGTGGTGTGATATTTTCTGTAAAATTTCTGACATGGTGCACTGACCAATTAACTTGGAGAACTATTGGACATGAAAGTATCAGAGAGTAATTGCGTTCTGGTATTCCAAAAAATTGTGTTCTTTTGCTGTTTGCAAAGTGGTCAGACTTGCTGAAAACTGCTGCCCATGTGGCAGCAGGACCTGTGCTATCTAGTAAAGTGAATTTCCAGTTTGCTAGTACAAGTTACACAATGAGGATTTTCCTCATGACATCAGAGCAGCAGTTTGTGCTCAGGAGTTCAAAGCACGGGCCTGTCACTCCAGGTACCCCAGTTAACACTCTGTCAAGGAGTTTTCAACTACATGTGAAAACCACTTGTCTCCCAGTTTTAGAGTTACCTACATAAGAACTCTTATTTTCTCAGAAAATATTTAGAAACTGCTTTCTTATAATGCAATCTAGTTAACCATTGCATTCTTTTTTTCAAAGTTTTAGTCCCTTTTGAAACTATTCTGCAGGGATCTTAACTATTGACAGCTCTTTTTAGTCATCTTGTCTTTGGGGTTAGTACTGATTGTGGTGGCTGGATTGCTCAGAAAGTGATAATTAAAAACTGTGTCTTGATCAGGCTAAAATAATGAAAATACAATGCATCCTGTTGTTTTATAACACAGATATGTACAGACTTTTTTTTTCATTTGTAGGAATATGGGGGTTATAAAACTTCTATTTCCACTGAGATGGAAACTTCAGTGTGTCAATCAGGGGTTCTGAAGGACAGATTGGCTTTTGAGAAACCTGCTCCCAGTCCCATCTCTGATCGACAGCACAGCTTTCACATCTCAGATCACTCAAAATTAATCAGCCCAGGATTCCTCAAGTGCATTTCACTGTATTACTTATGAGATTCACCTTCACAGTTAGGACACTTCTAGAAATATTTCGTTCCAATGGAAATTTGGTTGAAACAGTGAGTAGCTGGACTTTTGATAAAACCAAGTTTTGACCAAAAAGAAATTCTGATATTTTAATGAAACAGAATTACCATGGTGATTTGGTGTGTATATATATATAAATAATATATGTGGCAAGTGGATCTAGAAGGCCACATTCAAAACTAGTCTTTGAAGTGCTTGGGATTGTTTAAAGGGAAGTCTGTAGAGCCCAAGTCCTACCTAATGCTCACTGTCTCATTCATAGGCACACTGCCTTTGCTTTATTTACTTCCCTGTTTTCCTGTTGAGCAAATCTATGTACCTGTTTTGTGTGGGTGCATTAAGTCCCCACCAGGAAAAGCACACTGTAAGAATGGTTAATTCAAATGTTATACATTTGAGCTGATTAAAGAAACTCTGATCTGGATCCTTATGTAGGAAGTTATAAAAGACTTCCATAATTTAAACCAGATCAAGTCTGTAAAGTCATAATAAGCTCATGCAAATCTCCCCAGTGGAATAGTTGAAATATTTCACTTGTATAATTAAAAACACCCCTCTGTAAATATTTGAGTGAAAGTCCCTTGTTGCTTTACATTATATTTGATTAGAGCAGATGCAGCTTTGAAGAAGTGCCATTTTGGTCTCACTCAAAGGTCAGCTGTTACAAATGCTGGTAATGTCATGATGGTCCCGGACTTTGTGGGCTGCATTTGGCACCGTAAATAGCACAAAATGTGCTTTATCTTTTCCAGTTTCAGACTGTGTGAATTGCAGTTTCTATAGCAAGGTTCAGAAATAGCTATTAAAGACAGGATCAAAATACGAAAACCAGCGTGTAGAATGACTTCTGTTAAAATGAATGAAGTTTTCCTGTGTGATGTAATTAAGCAGGCTGGTAGAGAAGAAGCTAATGAGCTGGTCTTTGTGAAATGGGCAGACTGAGTAACTTCCAGTGGGATATTGCTGGGGAAATGATGGATTAGATCGGAAATAAACTGATGGAGTGTTTGATGGTCTAAGGTTGAAACGTATGTGTAATGAACCAAACCACTTCTGCAAAATATAACTCTCTGTCAGGCTTCCTCTTCGCTGAAAAGAAGTTCAGCATTTTTAATAAATTGCTCCAGAGCTCTTTTGTTAAGGTTGCATGGCAAATAAATTCTTAATTAGTCAATGAAGGTGCCAGAGGTCTTTAAATCTTGCCTCCAGGAGAAGGAAAAATATTTTAAGCTATACATGAAGTACCAGTAGTAAATTTAAATAATAAAAAAAAAACCCAAAGATTTTTGATCAAGAAAAATAATCCATGGAATGGAATCACCTTCTGTTCCTACTAGGAAAACAAACCCCCATTTTCAAAACAGCATTTTGTTTATGTTAGGGGATATTGTAAGTAAAGTTGAACAAAATGGTCATGCTTATTTAGTTAACAAAAATATTTACTAAGGGAAAGAGTAGTAGGGGGACATGAGCAGTCATTAATTCCTTTGCAGAGCCTTTTGTGCATTTTCCTGCAGAGACCTTTCAGCAGACTTTAACCTAAGCAGGGCTCCATCAGCTGGATCCATTCTCCTCTCTCCCTTCCTCCACCTCCTTGGGAAATTGAAATCAAATTGCATTGTGCAGCAGATTAGCAGTGAGTTGAGTAATCAACTTGCAGAGGCAGGGATGACCTGGAAGCTCGGCTGTAAGTCCTCCCCCTCCCCCAAATCCGGGAGTGTGGCTTTTCCCTGGGCGCTTCCTTGCTGTTTGAGATGACCTACAAGTGAATATAGAAATGTGTGCAGGAGCCCGTGCATAGGAATAGGAGAGAAAGGGTGTAATAAGGGAGGGGGAAAAAAGAATGTATCTGTCAGCTCAAAGCAATTTATTTTCTCATTTCCAATTCTTCCTGAATGTGGAAGGCAGGTTTCCTTCAGCTGCATTCATGGATCAGCTGCTGTGTGTCTGTGCTGGTGTGTGGCTGTAGCGGGCTGGGATTGATGGCAGCCTTTGGCATTCACTGCTCTCCTTCTTATGCAGCAGGCTCGTAGATGTTAAAGGTACAGAAACAGTGCTCAAAGCAGCTGTGGCCTGAGAAACTCACAGTATTGCCAATTTGTGTTTTTCTCTCTCTTTCCAGCTTTTTTTTCCTCCCAGTCTGTTATCCAAGATGGTTTTTAACATCACTGGGGTTCATAGGAATTGCAGTTCTTCCCAAATTAGTCCAGCTGTGGCAATTTTTGGTGGATTCATAGAAGTAACACAACACTGTTGTTATTTATATGAATAGTTGTTTATAGAGATCATTATACTTATATATCTTGCAGCAAGTGTGGGTAGAGCCCTTCTCAAATCTTCATTCACAAAGCCCAGCCATGATGATGATACTTATATTTAAATACAACATACACTAAAAATGTGTACTACATAAGATGGCTATTAATATGCGTAATCCTGTCTTAGCCTTCTCAGGGACAAACAACTTTACATGTATGTAGGAATTACAAGGAACTTCTGTGAAGCACTTCCTGTCTATAAATATTTGTGAAACCCTGTCCAGCTATAAATAGTAAGGCAGGCTGAAGGTTTGATCTCAGAAGACACCAGATTCAGTGAGGATGGTAGTGGAACTCTGTAGCCAGGGAGGCACCAAAGAGGTGTGCTTCTTATAGATGAGTATTTGGCTGTGATGATACTCACACATTACTAAATTAATTAATTTTTCTGGTTTTGGCACAAGTTTTTCTGTGCATCATCTTTATTGCATGGGATGTTTCCTTGCAAGTTGTAGTTCCTCCAGTCAGATAATACTGCAAAAACACCTTTTTTTTCTTTTCTTTGATGATGCTTTAAAAAAAAAATCCTTCACACTTGTGCAAAAAGATATTTCAGACTGCCTCAAATGTTGCTTTGGAAAGAAACAAACCCCTAAACGAGTTTAATTCTTCCTCATTTTTAGAAGGATTAGGATTTTTTTCAATTTCTTGGTAATAATGTCTACAAGATAATTCTGGGGCTGCTTTGGAAGCCAGTTCTCTGCTACAGCAGTCAGCATTAATAGAGCTGCATGAAATTCCTAGTGTGTAACATTGCCCTTTTAATGTTCAATTGAGAGTGTAAAATAGCATTTAAACTCACTGGGGCAGGAAGTGCATGTAAGGTGGAGTGTCCAGTTGCCAGCACGGTTACAGACATAGTCATTTAATGAACTTGAGAAAAGTGCCTGAAAATGAAGAAACTGCATATTAATTTTAAGCCTTGATCTGCTCTGTGGTGCTGTTGTGCTAGAACAGGTTATAGAAATTAAGTTGTAGCATTCAGTGTTTTCCTGTACTTATATAAAAAAAGAAGAGCTATTTCCTCTAGAAATTCAATCTAAGTTCTGTCAAATTAGTATCTATAAATTAGTATGGAAGCCCCATGAATAAGCCATTTTTATCAGCTACTTTACATGGAATTCCAGTGTGGTTATGGTGAGGAGAAACTGGTGCTAGAATAAAACCTCCAAACAATAATTCTGTTTGTAGACTTAAACTTTCAGGGTGTTCACCTTTCCTGGTAGACTGTTTAAAAAAAGTGTATTTGATGTATGCAAAATACTTTTGAAGGTTATAAAATTTGGTAGTCCTATAGTTTCTATTTTCTGGGCAACTCCTGGAGCGAAGGGGATGGTGTGGGAACTCGTTACTCAGCACAGTGTGGCTGACTCCTGTGTGCTCTTGTGCTACAAATATGACAAGGATCTCTGCAGACAGCAGAGTTCAGTGTATTGTGTGTGTTTTCACTGTGAGAAGTTTCAGGTCTGGTGACTGTGTGAAGGCATAAAAAATGGATTGTATTCCCAGGGCTCTTTCAAAAGGGCATGCAGGGAAATCCTTGGCTGAGTCTGCAGTTACTCTCAGGTGGGGGAGAGTATATTTAGTGTCTGCATTTCTCAGCATCCAGCTTTACTTCCCCTGACCTGCAGCACTGGAAACTGGAAGAAAATTAACATTTAGAAAGCTGGGATTGAATAGGCCACAGGAACTGACAGTATTACCTGAGGCGGCCAGGCCAGGGCAAGTAAAGGAAATGTCTCATTGGAGAGAAAGTTTGTGGTTTGTGGTGTAAGATGGGTGGAAAAGCGGTTTTGCTTGTTGGTTTCCTCCCCCCAAATCTCAACTCAGACAGAATTTAGCTCAATTTTGTGTTGGATAAAACAAAAATTAAGCTCATAGATATCGAAAAACTTCTGAAAATGTTTTAATTGAATGGTTACCATGAGTCAGTTGTGAGGAGGGTAAGAGGAAGAGGCAGCTGAGGAGGCACAACCTTCCCTGCCTAACACTCCCCAGAAAGCCTGCACAGAAGCAGAGGGAAGTGGCAAGGCTTTATCTGCAGGTGCTTTGTGTTGGTTTTTTCCTGTTGGACTGAATATGGGCAGACACAGAAGAATCCTCTGTGGGGAAAATGACAGACCTGAAACGTGTGCGTTGCTCCTGCTCTCCTGTCTGAGTGGCCAGAATCCCTCCAGGTATGGCTTTCCCTTTCCTCAGTGCTTTTGGCTGCAGGGAATAAAGGCAAATTCCTAAGTGTGTTTGTATTGGGGTGGGAATGCTCACTCCTGAAGAGAGCATGGATATGTCCTCACCGTTCATCTGCTTCTGCATTTCTCATAAATCAGTGGTTTTCTTCAGCAGGGGTGTTTTTTCTCACCTGCCAGGTTATGAAGCTTCTCCCATCAGTGGCCCAACAGAAGGTGGGGGCAGCGTAAACTGACCACCTACTGCCATGTTATTACACTGCAGAAACTAATACAGATGAATGTTGCCTTTTACAGATTAGTGCATGAAATAGGCAAAATACTTGAAAATAGGCACTGGTACCAGGGGCAATAGTATTGCTAGGCAAAGGCATTGGTAATTGTGTGAAACCCACATTTTAGTTACAAATGGTTTTTAGAAAACATCAGTATGTTATTCTTCTTTTGCCTACCCTACTGATGAAACGCCCTCTTGTAGTTCCCCTATAGAAACAGAGAAGAAAACAAGTTTTTCAATAATTGTAGGGGAGGCAAATGGCAATTAAGGCTCAATGTGATCCCAGGCTATTGAGTATAGAAAAAAATTGCCCATAAATCTTATTTCTAATGGTGACCTGATCTCTGAGCCCGTGCAGGTGGACAGACTTCTTGTCCTTCCTTGACAGGTCTTACAAGAATAAACTTTCCTTTCAGTTTCTGCTTTTCAGTGTGCATGAAGTACATTTAATTTTCAGTATAGTTCCTCTTTATGTAGCTGTTTAGAAGGATGAGCTATAAAGATTTAAAAAAAGTGATTATAGAGACATTTAATTGCTGTATAAATAAATGCTTTTGAACATAGGCACAAGAACTCTCCATGGAGTCACCTGATGGTGTGTGTTAAATCTAAAATTCATTTTCTGCTGAGAAAGTGTAACTTGCTTGGAAGTGCAACCAGCACCAACATGGCAAAGCTTTAGAGATTGTTGTAAATCTGTCAATGCCTTTTAGCAAAGATTGTAACCTCAGTGTTGTTTAGTGCTGCTCTAATCACATTTGTCACCCCGTGTCAATGATTCAAAATGTTTCATGGTGTCACAGTCAAATTTAGAAATGGCAAGTTTTAAAGTAAATGATGTGAATGAGAAAAATATGACTTGTATGAGCAGAGGAGATAGACCCATATGAATGTGTTCAAACAAGTCAAAAGCCATATGAATTACAGTGACCAGGACAGGGCTGTGCTGTTTGGAGAGTTACCATCTATTAATTACTAACTTTTCCTACATGACAGATTTAGGAAAGCCTAAAACCTGATGCGTTCTGTCTCGCTCTTACGTGATTTTCCTCTTCTGTTTGATCTATTTTTCGGTGCTCTTTGATTTGGCAGAGATAAGTGTGTGTGTACAAACACATCATCGTTTAATTACAACTCGGGGTAAATGGTGAATGTGTGCATGCACATAAACGCTTGCATGCTGTCCTCAGGAGCATTTAATTACCACCCAGAGCAAACAGTCCTTCTGTTTTCTGTATCCTGGGGTGCAGAAGGAATGTTTTCTTCATTTTGTTTGTTTTAGGGGCAGTAGGCTAAGTATTTTTCTGGAAGATGTCATTTCATGTCTGACTACTGAACAGAGCACAGAAACATAGTAGAAGTGACTGTGGAAATTAGAAATACATTACACTTTCTTGGCATTTAAATATTCTCTATTTTATGAGATTGTTTCATGGGTCCCCTTTGCATCTTGCTAATAGGTTTGACATTTACATATACAGCACAGTAATTAAAATTTTCTTCTGGCCTAGATGCTCTAGAAATACAGTGCATATTTATTCTTTGCATGTGGATGTAGACTTTTATATGTGTGTACCTCGATTTCTTTTTTTTTTTCTTCTTTGTTTTGGTTATAAAAGCATTAAGACAAAGAATAAATATCATAGAGCTCTTAGGAACTGAAATATTGTTGGGACCATTCAGTGGGTAAAGGAACCTTGGTCAGTTTACCAGTAAATAGATGTTTGAAGCAGAGGACTGACAATAAGATTAGCAAGTGATCCCTAATTGGCATCCTGTTGTCTCAGCAAGAGACTACTAAGACAGGAGTAATGCAGTGCCTGGGTACCACTACAATGGAAATGAATAACGACTGAGATGCTTTCTCATCCTTGCAAGTGGATCTTCCACTCCTGGGTTGGAGGTGTGTTTGTGGAACACCTGCCCTCTGGGACTACCCCTGCTATAAGTAAGTGACTGACTGCCAGCTGCACAACCTTTTATCCTTGCTGAAATATTAATTACGCTCAGCATTCCAAACTGGGCACAAAGGAGTCAAAGTACAAATGCTAATTGTTGAGGAAGGGAGGAGGCTGTGAGAGAAGACATCAGAATTCACTCTACCCAGCAAACTTAAAGCAATTCTGGTTATTTTTCTCTCTCAGCTGTTTCCTTGGTCCATCCTTTCCCTGTAATCTGAGCTTAGAGGCAGTTTCCTGGTGTTGGCATCAAACATTCTTTGTCACAATTTTCTTACTGTTTTGCCCTTCCAGTACTATCAGACCTTAATAATGAAAGTCCTCTGCCTTATTTATCCCTGCTGAAGTTTTGGGTTTGGTTTAGAGAGATTGAGCACACCCGAGTTCTGAAATACACTCTTAGCTATATATCTCTTAATATACCTCCCAGCTGTGCCTGCCAGCAGGGATGCCAACACCTGGCTGTGTTCTTGAGTTAAAGTGTGGGGGCACCTGCTTTATAAGGAAATTAAGGGATGGTTTTACCCAGCTGTGAGGAGCATCCTTGCATTCCACCCTGCACTGAGACCCCTGTGAATTACTCCTGAGCTAAAGTTGGTGCAACTTGTTTGCTTTCATATTCTTCATGGCTGAAATGAAAATTTTGCAAGAAACAGAATCAGAATTGAACTGAAACAGCAATTAGAGAACTGATGGCAAAACTATACACGAGGTTTTGCTTTTCAGCCTAAAATATTTGCCAGCTCAGTTAAAACTAAATGTTTCCAGATTTCCATAAATTTAGGTGAATTTTGACATGAAACCTTAACAGTGTAAAATATTTTAACATGAAATATTAATGTGTCCAAAAAGAAATATTTCACTCCAGTTTCAAAATGAGATGTGTTACATTCTGAAACTTCTGTTCTCACATTTTTTCCAGCTTGATCAACAGGACTTAAATAAAAATTGGTTTAGTCCTGACCTCTTTCTCCCACTCCTGCACTGCCCAGCTATCCCCAAGACACCCTGAATTTTTCCTGCTGGCTGTATTATCACCGATCCCACTGACTACTGTAAAATATTCCTCTGCTAAGCAGCTGTCATTTGGAGGAATGACATTCTCTTTGCTGAGGTTTTCATTTGACTGCAGTTTGACTGGTTTCGCAAGAAAACTCAGTCCATTTGCTTCCAAAATGCTGCCTGATGAGTGATATGGACAGCCCCTTCCCTAAGTACTGAAAGTAGGAAAACCTAAGATGTCTGTATTTGTTTCATCATGTTCTAATTCTCCAAATGGATTAAAAATCTAAAGTGTGTATTATTTTTAGGCCCCTCAAGAAAAGCACACATACATAATTCAGACTAGAGTAGAACCATGCTCTATGGAAGGGGCTTTCATCTGAATAAGTGCAGCTATTTCTTCATCCAGGGCATTTCCCACCATCTGATTATTGCAGTGGCTGTCTGTGCTATTTATGATGTGTAGAGTAAAAGCAACATATGTGCTTTTATCTGATAAGTAGTCTAAAAGCTTTTTCTGTTTGTTTTACTGTAGTTAGGAATTCTGCTGTTACAGACTTGGATTAAAATGGTTTATCTTCGGAAGAAATACTTAATGAAGAGTGGCTGAAATTAAATTTCAGGCAGGGAGCTGTCAGTGTGGAGGATGAGAAGAGGTGCAGTGCAGAGCTGTTAGTCATAGCTCATGTACAGCGCTGGCTGTGGTGCTCAGTGGCATTTCCTGTCGTTTGCTCCGGAGACTTCTGTGTGTCTGTTAATCATCATTCCTGGTTTTAAACGCAAAGTCTTTCTCCTTTGATCTCCCGAGCTCTCCTGCAGCCCTGCCTAATGTAGCTGTTAGGGAGGCTTTCCACGGGCCAGATAGTATTTGTCAGAAAAATCAAGAGAAAACCAATTCTCTTATTTGCATATTTGTCTGGGCATATTCCTGGCTCAGACCTGGCTTTTTGTTCCTTCCCTTTCATTAAAATCTGCTGCACGGTGAGCTCATCGCAGCACTTGTCCCGTCTCCCTCCCCCCTGGAGGAGCCTCGCTCCTGTAAATCACTGCGATGGCAGCGCTGATGGCCACAGCCTTGTAACGTAGCTGGAACTCTCACAGTGATTCATCGTTGGATCTGCTCAAGGTCTCCAAATACGGAAGAAAGGAGAAATACTTTGAATTACAAAGACAAAGTTCTGCTGAGGATTCTCGACGCTCCTCGAAGCCCACTGACTATTGCAGGTGATCACTATTGCCTATCATGGTTTTTTTTAATCCAGTCATCCAGTTAACTTTTTCTCCCAGTGATACACAGGAGAAATAAGACCAGAGTTTTGCTGGTACATTTAGACCCTGCAGGTATGTTTTGCACCAATATCCAAAAGAAGAAGTATTTTTATTTTTTCCAAATCTGAACTCTCCCAAGAAGAACAGCAAGGGATAAATGACTTATCTAGAAGACTGAATTAGAATTTCCTCCAGGAAATATTTTCCAAACACCTCCAGGCCTAACAGAGAGGAGGAATGACTGCCAGCTCCGTCAGATAATCCACAAAATGTTCTGGCACAATCCTGGTGTGATTACCCCTGTGTTGGAAGGTAATTACAAACCAGGACTGGAGCGACTGAATTGCTGCAAGGGCAACGTAACAAGAGCTGTGTAATGTTCACAACCCTGCCATCCAACAGTGAAAGTGGGAGCTGTCAGAACAAATCCCTGCGCTGGGCAGTGTCTGCTGCAGCCACAGTCGTGTCTGCTCAAGTAAATGCTAATACATTTCTTGTTTTATAAGCATTCGAAATTACCCTCCTCTAATGTGCCACACATTTGGAAGCAGGCCATTTCCAAACCAGAATACCTACAGGACAGATTTAAGGCTGTAAAATTCTCCTGAGAGCTGTAACCAACGTCCTTTACTTATTCTCCAAAAGTTTTTAAGAAATGTAAATGTATTCCCCTGTATTCCTCTGCCTGCAAACTGAAAAGAATCCAAACTTGCACTGCCACTGAAGGAGAGGGGGGGGGAACTGGATGTGAGGCAAACAAAAATGTTTTGGTGAAATAGGATTAGTTCTTAAGTCTCAAAAAAACTTGTGGAGTCATGCAAAACAGAAAAGAGAGGTTTAGCCTGCATAGAAACAGAATCACATGAGTGCAATATCATTCAGCCTTTCACTCATGTGACGTTTGGTTGTTGTTGGAGACAAATCTTGGAGAAAAGAAGTACAGTAGTTTTTACAGATAAGGAGATCAGTTTCCTTAGGTTTTTGCAGTACGTGAAACACAATTATTGCAAGGGGTCTGAAGTGGGAATATGGCAAATACTCTTCTAATTTGGCTGCACGTGTGTTTTCTTTAAACAGTGAGTGCTTATTTTCTTATTTAGGGGAATATGGTTTGATTTGTGGGCTGGAACAGCAGGTGCAGAATGTGTCACTGCAAGTTTCGTAAGAGAATGACAAGGCATGGGGAAAATTGTTAGGAGCTGCCATACTGAGATAGGTTTAACAAGTCTGATCCTGGGCATGGTGGCTGCAAAGAAGGAGATTTATTTGTTTGTGTGTAGGAACCGCACAGTTTCTTGCAGACCTCTTTGAATAATTATCCACATCGAAGACTGGAGTGTCTGTGGCCGTCAGCACCTGCAGAGTGCTCTGTGTTTATGATGCTGTGCACAAGGAGGCAAGAAGGATATCAAACACTTCCTGGGGCTCAGTCCCTCTCAATTGCTTCCCTCTCCAAATGAGTGCTCTCTGCATTTGGACTGCAGGAGTGTTTTGCCTTAGCAGGTTGCTTGTTAGTTCTTCTTAGTGTTTTTAAAAACCTGGGGCTTGCCTGGAAAATAGTTTACTGCTTCAGCTTATTCAAAGGAGGCATAAAAAGTTACCATTCTGTTTCCTGGGGTAATGTTGCATCTCCAGGTTCCTCAACACAAGACAGAGACTGTCAGTCATGCTGGAACTGGTCTAGACAGTGCACTCAGATATGGTAGAAGTCTGAGGGAGTTCAATATTGGCAAAACCTCTGCTTAAAGGCTCCTTTAGAACAAAAATTCTCCTGCTGCTTCCCATATTGCCTCTTTGCTGAGGGTTGTGGCAGCTCTTGAAGGCACTTGCATTGTGGACTGGGTCAAAGATCAGATAAAATATGGGGGTCAGGTTTGCAGGTGTCAGAACAAGCATTTTGTTCCCTTCTTTGCACTTGAACTTTCTCCAGCATACCCTGGCCATCTGTGCTGCCTGTGAAGGTGAAGGGCTCCTTCACCTCCTCAGAACTTTTCTGGGAAGAAATGAATTGATCTCAGAACTCCAAGGTCTTTCAGATGTACTTCTAAGCAGGTTCTGCAGTGCACACTCATCTGTTCTTCACTCTCTTGTCTCTGTAATTTAGAGAGAGCAGAGCTATGGTGGGTATATTTTGTTCTGTTTATGATCCTGTTCACCCTGTGATTTTATAAAGAGCATTCTGGTCAAAACATGGCTCAGGTTGGTTTCAGAAGAGCCAGGAAAAAATGTGGGACTAAGGAAAAATGAAGTAAGGAGCATTTGAAACTCATTTTAAATTCTCACGTTAAAAGCACCATTGGGAAAAGAATGTTGATAAGTTGCCATGCGTGTCTCTTGTAATTAAAATTTGTGTTCTTGGTATGAGTTTATAAGAAACCATCCTTCTTGGCAACCTTCCTGAATATAGGCAAAAATAAACCTCCCTAAATCCCACTGCCCCACAAGCCAAATTACCATATTAACCCCCACTCTCCTAAACTGTATGAAGCTCCTATGCACAGCTTCTTGCAGGTTCCTAGTTGTTCTTAGGAATCTGTTGCCTTGCCTTGTCTCTGGTGCTGAGATGACACCTTGGCCTGTATGGGATGGAAGATGATGTCTTCTCAAACATGCTCTCAGCAGGTTTTCTACCAGAGGCAGTGATAGTTAATATTATTTTAATATTCTTAACTTCTTCTCTTATCAAACCCAAAGTAGCTTCTGGGCAATTTTCAATGAAGTCCAGGGAAGGGGCTTATCATTACCTGATAGGTGGTGTTTTACTGACATAATTTTTGTCAAGTCTACTTTTTAGGAGAGATATTTTGGTTTGTTTGTTTGTTTTTTCACTGAAAACTAAATACAAATACAAAACTGGAATGAGGCAGTATGGTTGAAGGGAAAAAACATGTTTTCTCTCCTGAATAATTCTTACAGAAAAGTAAGTCAGCTTTTAGGAGTCACTGTTGTGATATTAAAGGAGTGCTTTAATTACATGAAGTAACACCACCAGCTCCAGATTACTCGGTGGCTCTGCCTTGAGCATTTTTCTCTTTAAGTGGACATGACTGTCTTGCAGAGGCAGGAAGGGTTTGTTTGCATTGATCCCACTGACCTCAGCCTAAGTGCCATCAGCTGTGAAGTTAATCACATCTGTTTAAGTGGGTTTCACCTGGTCTGCGTGAAACTTTTTCATACCTTAACAAATATTGAAGCTTTCCTTACTTTTCTTACAAAAACAAATGGGACTGCAATATTTTTTATGAGAGAAACAGAAGCTGAAGTCAAAATGCCTTTTTTTCTTTTTGTAGTGAAGAAGTAGCCTCTTATTTCAAACATGAGCTACCCAGTCTTGCAAACTTTGGAGACCAGCTCTGTTTCAGGAGCCATCCCCCCACCCCAGCCTGTTTCAACACCAATGTTTTCAGCTCCTCCTGGGCTGTGTGTGTTTGCTGCAGGACAAGGCCCTCCAGGACACAGCTATTCCCTTCCCTGCCTGCACCTGTGGCCACAGGTGGGAGCCGAGCTCGAGAGACACAGGTGGAGGTGTTTAAGGGTTCAGGACTAGAGGAGCCACTCCCTCACTGCTCTGGAGGGAAGGCACGAACCAAAACAGGCTTAATTTGTCTCTCAGGCCAACAGCAGGACCATGCTGTGCATTCAACTGACCCTCTTATTTGGAAACTGAAAATGCTGGAGAAAAGGAACCCTAATTAAGATACTGTAAATGAGCAGTTTTTCTACACAGTAGATTAGAACTGAAGCATGGCCAGCAGCGTGAGCAGAGGGAAGAAAACTGCAGGCAGAGATGCAACAGTGAATTTGCAGGTATGGCTCTGAAATTGCTGTCATAGAGAGCTGGAAGATGGGATATTCTCTGGGATGTCCTTTCAGAGGCGAAACAGGGGATGGTTAGAGAGCAGCAAACATTTTCAGCCCCATGGAGATATCAGCCAGGGCTCTGAGAGCCTCTAAGAGCCAGGAACTAAAGCAGAGAGTATCTGAGTGAGAAATTGCCTATATGTCTCTAGAACAAGAACTTTAGTCATTTTAGCCTAGGGAGGAGAAACTAATCTGGTGAGCTGTTGGGGTGTGTGGGACTGATTGGTCAGAACATGGAAAAATAGCCTAAAAAACCAGCACAAACTCACTGAGACAGGGACAACCCATTGCCAGGCCATGTGTTTAATGGCTAGGACTCACCTCACTAATATATGGAAAAATAGTTACTACCAGTTATTGGTATCTGTCTTCTGAGGTTAAGAACTGTCATAAAAATCAAAATGGTCTAAATTTATTCAAATCAAAACAGTAAAAGAAGATTTGATTTCACTGAATGATCTAGAACTGGAAACCCGGCTTGTTGTCTTCACTCATTAGTGATTTAAATCAGTCACAGCTGATTTGAATTAGGTCAGGATTTCACCTCGTCTGCTTTTCCCCTCTCCCATTTGTTCCCTGGTTTCTCCCATTTCTACTGGCTCTTGGCAAGTGCTGGCAGTGAGAAGGCACTGACACCCAGCAGGGACACAACCCCAGCCTGTGTGCTGAGCTTACCAGGGTGTCATTTACAATGGAAAGACATTAGAATTTGTACGCAATAGTGGGCGTTTCTTGCAAAACTTGGAGCTCTTTGGATGTTCTTATGCCAAGCTGTGAAGAGGATGAAAGAAGAGCGTGCAAAAGTTCCCATCTTCTATTTCCTGAGGGATGGGAAGACCCCTAGTGAGGAGGTAGGCCCAGTGAAAGTGTTAAAACTCTGACCTTGTTTTGTTCTCATATGGTCCAGACTCTGCTGTTCCTGTCCCTCCTCCCCTTTCTGCTTGCAGAATGTTTTATGGGACTCGCATTGTTTTCCTCTGGCAGCTTATGTTGTCATTTCAAACCGTTCTCACACTATATTCAGTATGTTTCCAGCCAGTGGATTTCAGCTAAGGAGATTAGTTGCTCTTATAGAATGCTACTGGACAACATTAATACTTGAGAATTATTGTGTAAAATAAGTTTTAGGCTCCCTGGGTCGAGGGTGGTAAGCTGTATGTTTTTTTTGTTCTCAAGTGCTTAATTTTCTTGTTTGCTCCAGATGGATGGTTTCAATTGGTTTTAGGTAAAGGTATTTCTACTGGGCATACATAATGCAGAAGCTTTGTCTAGAGTAAAGTAAATATTTTTTATTTTGTGTGGCTATGGGTGTTTCAAAAACCTCTGATTTAGGACTATTGCAGGTATTCTTGGTGCTTTTATTTATGTAAAATGATTTAAATGGCTACTGTGGGTGATAAAGGGGATATGTTGCTATTTTATGCTCTCTTTTAGTGCATTGCTGTAAATCAGTTTTAAGCAAATATTTGCTTGACAACCCTAAAATAGCACATTGTATTTCACTTTCGGTGTGAATGAATATAATTTAATTTGAGTTAATAGCATGTCCTTTGTCCTAAAATTAGCCCACATTTTACAAGGTTAACTCCCAATTGCCTGTTGGTGTAATTTCTGGAAAGCAGGATTAATACTTTGGGAGTCTTGCTAGCAATGAGCAAGAACATAGAAATAAAAGCCTTTTTCTGTCTTGACTCCTTCCCCCTCTGATGTACCTTTTCTCCCCATACCTTACTCAGCACATGGGATTTCAGTTTGGCTGTGAGTTCCCTCCAAGGAAAGATGATCTTGCTCTGTTATTGCTGTAGTGGAAAAAGCTGGGCTTTTACACTGAAAAGTGACCTTAACAAATATATTGTTTTAACACCTCACTTTACTGTTTACTCTTAGACACATTGCCAACAGCACAGTTAATTTCCTAACTAAACATTTGTGTATTAGTTACAACAGCCTTTTTTTTCTGGCATTTCTGACTGCAAAAGCTGATGGTTCTAAGATGGCTTAGTGAGTCTTGAAATTGCTTTCGTGGAGCTGTGAATAGGCATGTGCATGGGCAGAGCTTCCCTTCTGAGGGGTTACATCACCTCCTGCTTTTTGTTTTGCTCATGATAGGCTTTAAATGAACTTTGCTGTGGACTTGAGTGCCTGTGTGAAACCTGACAGTAATAGATTTATGGTGGCTGAGACGGCTGAAGGGTCAGGAGGAGCAAGATTTGTTGGGAGAGGGAATAAAGTTTATCAAAGCCATTGATATCACTGTAACTTGTAAATTTTAAAGTGTTGTGTGTGAGTGGGAAGGCAGAACTAAATAGGGCAGAGCATAGGGGTGGCCTTAAAAACCCCCACAACCAGCAGGAAACCAGTGCAAAATTGAAGTGAAACCCTTCTTGCTTAAAGTAGCTTTTCTTATAGGAGTGGAGTAGAGTAAGAAACAATATGAAAAACTCATTTGTGTAGTTTTGAAATATCTTTAAATGGCTCTTTTTAACTTACAGCTATAATCTCTCTTTCTAATTTTCTATTTTGGACCCCAAATTTTTACTTATAGTGCAGTTTTGCTTCTCTTAAAATTCAAGACAAAAAAATTAGAAAGTGGCAGCTAAATGTTAAAGGGGCTGCTAAAAAGGACAAAAGTATTATTTGTGTGAGTTTCCAGTTTTTTGGTACCAGACTTGCACATGACATGATGAGAATTTTCGCTGGGTAGTGATATCACACCAACTTTGCAGACTTAATGTGCAATTAGAGCCTTTTTCCTCCCAGTGTTCTTGCCAACATGGGAAATTCTGATAGTCGTGCTGTCATGTATCAAGGCACTGATTTGCTGCTTTTCCAGTGTATTTTTATGGTGCCCATAGAAGGTACAGAATGAGCAGGAGAGCGTGGACAGGAATGTTTTCACATACAATAAACACTCCCTAGGATATAAATGATATTTTGCTTTTTCTGTGAGTAGTTAATGTGGTATTACTGTTACATACTTTTATCAGCCATCATTGCCTGTCTCTCAGGGAATATAAGGTAAAACATTTGTGTTGATCTCTAACCCTTCAGCACCACTGACTGTTTATACAGTAACCAAACCAGCTGTAAACCAAATCATTGCTGATGTGGGAGGCTGATTTCTGTGCAGTTGTTAGTATAAAATATTCACTTGTGGTAGTTATGCCTAGAGAGTGAGACAACAGCAGAACAAGTTGATGTTATGGCGTATATGGAGGGCATTTTTTACACTCACATGCACAGAACTATGTCACCAAACTTGTTTTCATATTTGAGATGGACTGATACCCTGGACGTTCATCTGGCCAGAAACACTGTGTGTTCAGCTGTCACTCTTCCTCAGGCCAAGGAACTGGCATTGCTGCTTGTAATGCTGCTGCTTGTTCTCTATGGGAGTGCTGGGCTAGCTCTGCTCTGTGGCTTGAGCATCTCCTGCCTGAGCTGGCACCCAAAAATACATCAATGTGTGTCTAGGCAAAGCTCACTCTAATCGTGCTGACGCAGGACACCAGGCACTGTGGCACCGAGAGCAAGCTGAGTCTATTAGATCTGTACTGAACTGTGCAGGTCTAATTTGTGTTGGAGCACAGGCAGCATAAACACTCATTTGATTACGAATTGTTATTTAGAGATGCTCAAAGTTATGTGAAAAATTATTTCTTTACAGGAAAAAACCCACCCTGACTGGTGCCACCCAACCCAGTGCTTACATTGGCTCAGTCCCTTAACAATGTCTGGTTTGTTTCCATGCTCTGTTTGCTGAGAGACTAAAGACATCCTCTTTCTGCAGTGGGAAATGAATACAGAGGCTTCAAGGAATTGAATGCTTTTTCCAAACAGAGGTTCCAAATCCGTGTTAGTGATATTCCAGTCTTGGCATTTCTCTGCTAACCATAACCTGTCAGTGGTGAAATGAGTGTGTGTGCACTGTGTGATCACACTCTTGACTGTACAGTTGTTTGTCAGTTCTGTAACCTATGGAGAGAAACAGGTTTGCCCCTGAGCTTGGTAGCTAGATTTTTCTGAGTTGTTAAACTCTTCATTTCTTCAGCCAAGTATCCTCTTTATGTATATATGTATGTGTAAGTACTAATATATCTATCTCACTCTCTCTTCTCCACTTCATGGCATTTTCTCAAGTGCCTGCTGTAGAAAGCCCTTGGGTTGTAATGGGGCACTTACAATGGAAGGGGGTGACCGCTTTCCTCATCCTTCACCTTACCTTCAGTTCTGAATTATCTTCTATTGAAGACTATTCAAACTGCAGCTATTGAGTTGACATCTACTTAAGATAAAAAGAATATGGTTTTTTTGAGCTGTTATTGTTCAAAAGGGGTTTTAAGATCCAGGACTAAAAAGTGGATGTTAAACAATCCCTCTCTTGCAGAGAATTCATTCAGTAGCTGATAATGCAATGGCTCGGGATAAATGGAGATAAGATGCCCGGGCTCTCTCAGCAGCCTCAGCCTCCCAGACCGTGCTGTAGAGACGGGGTTCTTAAATGCTGCTTGGGTTTGCAGCACTTGGGGATGCTGCTCCTTCCAGGGCTGCACCGGCCGCCTTACTGCTCCTGTGCGGGTGCCTCGTTTGACTCGACGGCTTGAGCGTGGGGACCAAATAGCCAACGCCGTCGGCCCTGCCTTTGGGGGAACGCCAAAGGGGCCCCCAGCTGCTGCTCGCCATTAGGTGGGGAGCTCCCAATGGCAGCGGCTGGCCTCGGTGTCGATGTCCCGACCCAGCGAGGGGGCCGCGGGCAGAGCGCGGAGCGGGGGCTGCACCTGCCGCGGCCGCCAGGGGGCGCCGCTCGCCCGGGAGGGCCGCGCTCCATGGTGGGAAATGGATTGGATGGGAATGAATGGGATGGGACCGGGACGGGATGGGATGGGATGGGACGGGACATCCCCCCCGTCCCGACCCCCGGGCCCCCTCGGTGCTGCCCGCTCCCGATCCTAGCACCGGGTAGCGCGTCTCTCCTGCCCGTCGCCGGAGCCGCGTGTGATGGCTCTGGCCCCGCACACGCCGCTCTGTGTTTGCCGCAGCTCCCCCCGCCCGGCCGGGGCTGTCCGAGCCTCTGCTGCCCTCCCCGCAGCACAAGCCAACCCTTAGGGGTTTGCTGCGACCCCACGGGTGCCCAAGGGCGGGGGCGTTGGGTACCTGGAGGAGGGAAAGCTTTCAAAGGAAGGCAGAATCAAAGTGGACGTTTCAAGGTCTCTCCTGCCCCGTTTATAAATCTTTTTTGGCACCGTCTTAATAGTGTTTTGTGTCGGTAATCTCCGAGTTCCCAGATACCCGGGTTTCACGGTGTGTAATAAAGCCCCCGGTGCTGAGCAAAGAGCTTCTTATTCTTCCTTTAGAATGCAAAGCCCAGAACGCTGTACCCCTTTGAAAACAGAATTTGCGCTGCTCCGTGCTGCCATTTCTTTAATGCCATATGGAAGGAAGAAATTTGACCTTTCTGATTGTTACGTGGTCTCCTTGAAGCAACTCAAGCGACTGCATAAACACACAAGGTTTCTTTTCTATAATTTCTGTTTTCTAGCATAAAACTGCAAGTGAAAGCAGCTGATTATACTAAATCCAATTACAACCTAATAGCTTTATGGACTTTTCTTTGCATTTCTTAAAAAATTCCACATTCAGGGCACATACTGAGAGGAGATGATGGCAGAGTAACACCTGTATCCTCTGTATTATTTTTCTTGTTATCAGACTTGAAGCCAATCTTTTAAACATGATTTTTTGTTTCTGAATGTTACTGATAAGGATGCATCACTGTGTTATTAATTCCCGAGTAAAATGGGTAAAAAATGACCACAACTAATTTTTTTTTTAATATAAAATAACTATTTTCATCAGAAAACTGTAGTGTTGAAACTAAGCATCCTGCTGAGATAAAATACTTGAGTGTGTTTCCTGTGGTGAGGGAGAAGAGAATATATTAGCTCTCAGCTTGCTCTGTTTCTGTAACCACTGCTGCTGTCCTGTCTGGAAACATCAGGCTCTCTGCTACACCGAGCTTTGCCATCCACTGCTGGTGACCTGATTGTGTATTGATGAGCATAAACATTTGGTGTAATGTGGGCACCTTGCTATTATAGCCAGCACTGCTGTGCAAACAAACAGGTGGGTGGCCAGAAGAAGGTGGAGGTTTCAGTTTTTCTTTTTTAAGTTGTAGCCAGAGCTAAAGAGCTTTGAGCTTTTGGACAGAGATGATATGCTCCAAAATTTGGAAAGTTCATCTGAGGCTTTTGAGAGCTGTGTTCACAGAGGAGACTGTTTAAAATTTCTCTGGCTCTGGGAAGCATCTGTAGCTGGGCATCCAAAGCACAAACACACATCCTGGCCCGTTTCAGAATTAGAACATGGCTGTTCTTTCCAGTTTAGCTGTGATGCATCTGCTCAGCACACTTAAATTGCTGCCTCATTATGTGACAATTAATAGTTTTGTTGATGTTTATATACATATGTTAATATTTTCCTCAATATTGTCAGCCCCATATGCATATCGATGAAATGAATTTTCATCCCATTTAGCATTTCTAATGTAGCATAAACATAGCTGTTTGTTTAAGTTTAGGCACATTCTTCTTACATCAGTACAGCTCCTGCTTTCACCGAAGGCTCTATCAGTAAAAATGTGATGGGAAGCTGCCTCCAAAAATGTGAGTTACATAACAGGTAGAAATCCTCTTTGGCTATAAAATATTTATTCAGTATTATGTAAGAAAATGGAAAAGCTTGGAGGTGGAGAAAGAAAGAGGAAAAAAATCTAATATAAGATTTGAGTGGGAAACCGAAGCAGATAAAATCTGAGAAAGTGAGCCTGGTGATGGTGCAGAGTCTATTTAAGGTTTCCTTCATGACTTCATCATTAATTCCCAAAGTTTTCAGGCTGAGGAGAGAAGGCAACTGTGCAGGATCTGAGCTTTCTGGTGCACACCTCTCATGTATTCTCAGACTCCAGGTACAGTAAGAAATGCCTTTGATTTCCTCCATAAAGCTTCTGTCACGTCATGTGAAGATGCAGTGACACCTTTTGCCAGGGAAGCGTGACTGAGAGCTCCTTGCCCTCCATGTCACCATCCGCCCACCTGGCCATGAGCCTGCTGCAGGCACACAGGGATGTTTGAATACCTGAAGGGTTCCTTCTCCCATGGCAATTAACACTCCAAAAAAGCATGATGAAGGAGATATCTTTAACTCTGGGGTTGGGGAAATGAAGTTTATCAGCCTGTGACTGAAGCCACACTGCTCCTTGCTTTCTGTGCCTGGGCCAAGGCTTTCCTGCTGGATGTTTTCTGGATGTCTTGCAGTAGGAAGCAGCTCCTGAGTTTGCTTTCTCTTGAGACACATGATTTGTACATAGGTCTGTCTTTCTGACAGTGTACCCTGGTTGCTTTGTCTTGTGCAGGCAGCTGAAGAATATTGGCATCAGTAGTGGCAAAGCAGACATTGAACTTTTGTTTTATTTTTGTTTTTAAATGAGGGATTCATCCTATTTTTCTCCACTTTTAAAGCCTTGATGGTTTAAGGGACTCTTTAATTTAAATTTATAGTGTAGTGGAGGAAAAGCCTTCAGTGGTTTTAGCAGTATTTTTCCTTAATGGTTGCATTTGCTCCTGCAAGAATTACAGTGGAAAACACGGGTGCCATACATCCTACCTGTTAGCTTTGTAAATCACTGCTTTTCAATATCCAGCCACAAAAGTAGGGATGAACTCAACTGGGTGATACTCCTTGGATTGAATTGATGCAGGAACAAAGGATTCTCACTGGGGAAAGCTTTGATTCTCTTCTCTTGCTGTCGAAGCACATGATGATGAAAATGAAATTAACTTGTCACAAACAAAGTTTGGTGAGAACTCATCTGCGTGCAGAATAACTCCTGTAAGCATGACATCTTCATTTAAAGGTGGTTCTGACACCGCACGGAGAATTTGTCATGCAGATGAGATCCTCATTAGGAAGTAATATTTTTAGAATACTTTAAGCCAAAAGAAGCATCTTCTCCTAAGGGCTCTCTATACGTACATAGAACAACTCTTTAAAAAGGGAGATCAGACTGGACATGGTTGTATTAATGTGAGACAAGTGTTTTCCCAGATCATCTCATTAGGAAATCTACATTTGGAGTTCCTACATGATCCACCTTTCACAAAATGTTTTGCTTTCAAGGCCTAGGCTTTAATATCTAAAATTCAACCGACCTATGCAGGAGAGCAAGGGACTGTTGCTTTGCTGCAGTGCACTGCTGGATATCCTCCCTAAGAATTCCATCCAAGAAATATGCCTGTTTTCCTGATTGGAGCAGGGTGGAATACAGGCACTCAGGCTGCTGGGAGCCAGACATGGATCCTTCACTGGCTCCGTGCTTCCCTCAAAGGCATGACTAGATTGAGTGGGGCTTTGCATTCACCTTAATTGTGTTTCTGTTTGTCTTGTTTTGTGATGTTACGCACTTCTGTGGGTAATTTCTAGTCAATTCCAGAAGTGGAGGAAGTTTTTAGTGTGTCAGCAGGAGGAGGTTTGACTTTGCTGATGATATAAAATACATGGTCTCTGTGCAGTCCCCTGTGGTGTGAGCAGCAGAGAGTGGGAGGTGATAAGAGGTTTTGCTCAGTGAACTGTCCTACGTGACTGCAAGAACCAGAGAAATCCTTTGCTTTGTGAGGCACTCAAGGCGTGTGAAGGACAGAAATGATTAAGGTATATGGAAAAAGTGGTGATAGAAGGCAGAAATTCAAGGGCACTGGATGGTCAGACGGACAAAGAGCAAATTAATTAGTGCTCACATCACCACATTTGCTGCCCTGGCTCTCTTGTTGATAAGACCAGATAGTTATTGTTAAGGAAAAGCAGTTTGTGTGAACTCCTAAAGCTGTAAAGAGGAGCAGCTCATGAACGTGAATGTTTAGGGTTGGTGTCGATCTCCTGTGAAACTGATAAAGTTTCAGGAACTGAGATGATCTCCAGTATCTGTCACCAGGGATGCTGAAGTAACAAAGTGTGTGAGCCCTTCTGCTCTGTGTGGTCAGAAAACAGATAATTGATTAATGTGAAGTACTCAGAGCTCTTGTCAGGTGGGTTCGGGTTCTACTGTTCACCTGGAGATCTTTAGGGACAAAACCTGGGAAGAGCTTTTCTTGGCCAGAATGCCAGGTGAGCATGTATTGTACCAACTCCACTGTTCATCTATATCTGTGTTGAGAAGCAGTACTTCTATTTTCTTTCAATATGGATTCTGAAATGACTGGATTTGTAAGTCATTGGTTTTTATTGTAGTCATCTGAAAAAAGCCAACTGTGAAATTTCTAGTGTTGAATAATGTAATAGTTTCTTAATACTCTTATATTTTATATAGGTTTTAGGTTTGCTATAATGTGTATTAAAAAGATGAGGTTTGGGTTTGAGTGTTTCACTAAAGCAAAGCAACACTTGCAGCTACTTAGATGGCAAGGAAACAAATGCAGTTACTGCTCAAGAGCGTGACATTCACTTTCAAACATGCTGGGGAGTCTTTGGTCCTTTTGTAAGCTGCACTCCCTCCTTGTCTGAGGAGAACTGGTGTCAGAGGCTGGGTATTGCTCTTCAGTGGACCTCTGCATGCAGGAAAGGAAGCAGCAAATAGACTGGGCAGTCTGGTGACCCAACAGCAGAGAGCTGCATGAAATAGGCTCTGCTCTGTACACAGAGTAATTGTCACCTGGTGGGGTTTTGGTTTTGTTCAGGAGAACAGAGCCTATCTACGTGCTTTAAATAACCACATTTTTCCCCCTCCCCAGAAAATCCATCGTTAAATCCCCCCTTCAACTAAAAGAAAAACCAAAGCAAACAACAAAATCAAAACAAAGTCAACCCCCTCTCAACCCCAAATAGCAACAACCCCACAAAAAAAAAACCAGACAAAAAACATTACCTAAGCAAACAAAAAAAGCCCAATGAAAAATCCCAATGAATCCGGCTAATTCCAGGCACGATAAAGTAAGAGCTATTTTAGTTAGTTGCAAGGAGAAATGGAAATTTTATCATCATGTTAGCTCATTTCCACTGGAGGAAAGTACTGGATAGCACTTCTTATAGGGCCGGTTTAGCATTGTTTAATTAAATATGCATATATTTGTATTGAGTCTCTACAGGTAAAGGCATGTGTATGAACCAAGTAGCAATGCCCACTCAGTGCAGTGAAGGCATTATACAAAGCTGTGTTCTTGAGGAAGGTAGGGAAAGGGGAGCAGAAAAGGGATATAAGAGTAGCTAGAAACCTTAATATTAAAGGAAATAAGAGATTGAGGCAGGTATTTGTGTGTGTCCATGAGAAAGCACATCTCAGTGTGGTGCTCGAAGACCACGTGCCACCTGAGTGCTGCTGTGAATTCTCATGCTGGTTAATGAATGTGCTTTACTAGAAAAGTTATTGCCTTTCGTGGGGGCCAAGCCTGTGTCTTTGAGAATGTGATGGAAGAGATACCGAGCAGTTGGGACCGTGGGTGCTGCATTCCAGGCTGCATTCCAGCTGGCAGGCACCTGACACCACCATTTAACCTACCTGCAGTGTTGACAAAGATAATTGCGGCATTGCTGAAGAGAAAAAAAAAAAAACAAACCCATTCCTGTGGCTGTGAGCTCAAAGGGGATTCCTTCCTGAGCCACCTCAGTGCAGCTGGGCACCTGTTCTGTGTGACACTTGGCCTTGTCAGCCCAGCTCTGCTCAGGTCCTGCAGGCAGCAGCAAGGAGAGGGGGCTGTTGAAGGTGCTGCAGAGAAAATAGTGATTGTGCTTTACAGAGTGACAAAGGTTTCCTTATTCGCCTTGCTTGTGGTCCAGGACATGAGGGGCCACCAGAACATGTGCTGATGTCACCTCTGTTATTTTAAATTAACACCTGATGTTCAGGGCTCTGGTCACTGTCTGCCAGACTGTGCAAGGGTGAGCAGAAAGTTGCCTCCAGAAATGGTGAGCCTTGGATGCCTTGGACAATATGCATTATGTGGATTTACTGTTAAGGTTCGGCTCCTGTGATTGATTTTCCTGAAAGGACAAAACTAAAAGCATGTATTTATCAAGGGAAAATGAAGAATGAATACAATTCCTCAGTAAGGTGCTGTTTCTTTGAGAGTAATCAGATGTTCTGAGATGTTGATGACTCAAGCCTGGTAGCATTTCTAAAGACTGTCTGAAGTCACAAGCTGCCTGTCCAGCTAGAAATGTATTAAGAACAAAGATCTTATCCCTCCAGTTGTGGTACCACAGGGCACAGAGCTGCCTCACTTAGAGGAGTGTAACAGCAGGTGAATGACTGGGCATGTGAGAACACAAACTGAGCTGAGACAGAATCATTTCTTCAAGGTCAGTGGCTGGCCTGGGCTTCACACTTGGCTCTGTGGTGCTTTGTTCATGGTGGTGTACTCTGTTGGTGCAGTGCTCAGAATAAACAGCTTTTTAAACTGGGAAGCAGAAGTGACAGAGGAGGAATTTTGTTATGCAAGCACCTATAGCAACAAGAAGTGCAGAAGAAACACATCCTCTTGCCATCAGTGGTATTTTAAGGGTAAGAAGTGCTGCTAGATACAACTAATCCAATAGCATGTCCAGCAGACTTCTCTATATGGGCTATTTAATAAAAGTTTAGGGATTGCTTTTATTAATTAATGCAATACAGTGATTTTATATTTTTTTCTTGTCAAATATAATAATTCAAATGATAACTTAGTCATGCAGTAATGAACCATGCTCCCAGTCTCCAGTCTGTGAACACCACAGATGCAGGTACTCTTGGTAAAGCCGTAGGTTGCCACAAGAATTAGTCCTGGGCACTCCAGCATTTACGTTTGCCTTCGTGCTCGCTTAATGAGTGACAGAAAGTACAAACCATTTTGAGCAAGGACACTCAGGTGTATTTGATGAGAATTTAAACTTTCCCATAGCTGTTCATTCTTTGAATTCCCACACCAAAACTAATCTGGGAAGCTGTACTTTTTTATGTTTCAGGACAGATTTCCCATGACCCTGACTATAAATAAAACAAGATTATTATTTCTGCAGGCTGATTCTTTTAGTAGTCTGAGTAGTTTTCTTGGATGCTTTCTTAAAATTGAAGCAAACCAAAAAGCAAGATTAATTCAACCATTTTTTTTCCCATTTTTACCCATTCATTGTCTTTCTGGGAACTGAATCTTAGCCCTCCAGGTGAGGCTGTGCTGACACAGCATGGCGTTTTGGTTTTGATTGTTTGCTCTTTGAAAAAACTGATGGGAAATAAAAGGAAGGGGTAGACTTACAAAGTCAGAAACAAAGATGTATGCAACCATTTAACATGAAGATCCAAGGTTGGCTGCTGTATCTAGGTTTGCAATTCCGATTTCTCAGCAAAAAAGCTGAACTGTGGCCCATGTATTCATAGCTGGACACTCTGCTAGGTTGGCCACAGTTAAATTTGGACAAGGTTAAATGCAGGTAAAATACAGTCTTAAAGAGGTATATGCTTTATGTCATTTATCTTTGATGTATTTTCAGGGAAAAGGTTAGATTCTTATTTCCAGCAAGATACTGGAAAAAAGAAAGAGCTTCCTGGACTTGCCCAGAAATTTTTTATACTTAGGGTGTTAATCTGTAGATATAAACCTACAAGACAGATCTGCATGGGATGTCTTTCTGTCCCTGCTGGCTGTCAGGAGGAGGAGAAAGATCTTGTGCTCTGAATTTACTGACTCCTTAATGGAAAAAGGTAATACAGTATGATTAGAATATTGCATAGAATCCTAAGTAATAGAAATTCTTTAATGAGAATTTTAAATTGGAGAATACTAACTGCAGCAATATTTTTGATGCTGCAATCCCCTTGAGCAAAGGACTTGGCTCTATTTTATTGCTGTTCAAAAGTAAATAAGGCAACCAAGCAGGGGGATTTCATGACATTTTGCACAAGCTGGTGGCCTTGCTTGAAGCCTGTTCTAGGTGACCCTGCCTTGGCAGGGGGGTTGGATTAGATGATCTCCAGAGGTCCTTTCCAACCTTGACTACTCTGCAATTCTCTGAAAGCTTTGACCTGACGATGTATTAAAGGCAAAAGTTTTAAATCGAAGTAAAATTAATTGTGTGGCTCAGTGGGGGGAAAGAGGGAAGGACTGAGGCTTGTTCATGGCTTTGGTGCCTTCCAGGCTGGGACATGTAATTACAACTGCACTCTATGGGGCAGGGTGGATGAAGTGACCGTGGAGTCCTTGGCCCTCTGCCCTGGGGTGAGGGGTTGGTCCCAGCTAGGAGCAAAGCACTCTCAGGGCTTCTTGCCTGTGTCCTTCCCCCAGTGGGATGAGGAAGGAAATAGGAAGAACTGGAGTCAGAAATTTCATGGATCCAAATAAAGAGAGGGAAAAGAACACTTCCATGTTCCAGGTTTGCTCCTGAGTGTCCCTGTGCCTGCAAGCAGGGTGCTGGGGGTGGGGGATTGGCCAAGGCTGTGCTCTTGGCTCCCAGCTGCCCTTTGGCAGGAACCATCCAGCTTCCCACACTGGTGGCACCTTTGGCTTGGCACCGGTGGGGCAGCTCCCTCAGCCTGAAGGCTGAGCATGATGTTCCAGCAAGGTCAGTCACTCTGGGGACAGCACCCTGTTTGCTGGAGAGACTCAATTTGAAACTTCTGGCAGTGCCCTTTGCAAACCCTTCTGTGCAGAGGGTGGGCAAAGGGAAGGACTGGAGTTAATGTAACCAGACCCTCCCTTCCTTCTTGGCAACAAACATAACAAGATGTTGGGGGAGGATGAGGAAGCAACAATGTGGTTGGGATCTTTACAGCAGTAAACCCTGTGGAGATGGGAAACCAGTCAGCCTGGAGCAAAGAGAAATGGTGCCAGTGCTTGATTAGCCTGCATGAACACAAGAACCAGCAAAGCAGCTTTCTTGCTCCCCCCCTCCCATGTTGATGCCCAGGTATCTGTGAAGGGAAGGAGCTGAAGGGTTCCCTCCTCTCCCTCTGCTCCCTGTGGTGTGGCAGGCTGGATGCAACCGGGGCAGCCAGTGGTGCCAGCTTGTCTTCCTTGGGGAATGCCAGGATGCTGTTTGGGGTTTGTCATGTTTGCAGGAAAAGCATCTTTCTTGTTGGTTTCCTGGCCTGTCATCTGCTCTGTTCCTGTTTGATCACACTGATTTCTTTCAGCTTGCAATGTTTGGTCAGCCATTCCATGGCAGGTGCATTGTTGGTCAGATCTCAAGGGGTAGGGACAGGTGGGAAAAGGATACTCCTCTCCTGGGCTTTGCCATTTCTTCTGAGCTCTCGTTAAAATTGGAGGGAGGTTGTTCTTTTCAAATATGTTTCTCTCCATAGATTTTATGTTGCTAGGCTGTCACCAGAAAGATTTTCAATGCCACGTTTCAAAGAATAATTGTAACTATTTGCTTTATTGGAGTGGGTTTGCCCACCCCCAAATGAGTCCAGTAGCGTTTCAAAGGCCTTTTTTTTGGTCAGTATATTTTCCAGTTGCAATCTTATGCTTGGACCTAAACTAGAACTGCTCTGCTAATGAAAACTGTGTGACAGACGTGTCACTGCTTTGGACATGTTTGGTTATAGAGACCATGACAATTACTCCATCTCCAGAGCCTCAATGCATAGAAAATGCTGTTTTCTTTGTGCCTCAGACACTGTGAGGCTTTGGGGGGGAAGGCCAGTGATTTGTTGGCACAGAGACATTTATGATTCCTCAGTGCAGGTAGAGCACAAAAGGAAAGAATATAAAAATGTCTGTGTAATTGCAGTTATATAATTTAGATACCTTTCTGTTATTTAATTCTGTGTTTTCTGCTGCCCCTTTGAATAAGGGTTTTCTGTGTTTGAATGCAGATGTTTGTGTTTCAAGGTCAGAAAGTTTGAGGTGCTCCAGCTTTATAGGTTCTAAAGGAAAATAACTCACAGCAAAACTGGTATGTGACCTCAGATGCAAACACAAAATAAAATAATCCCCAGGATCTGCAGACTTAATTTGGAATGCATAATATTTCCCAGAGAGCATTTTAGTGTTTTGCTGAAATGGTAGCACGTACTGTTTATGTCTTTTAATTTTTGAGAGCATTTATGGATTTATTTTTGTAACCATTATTTTGCTTTGTTATTCTAAGATTGGGCTGAGTTTCAGTTTTACAGTTGTCATGTTGTTTTTTAATTCCTTATCAGGTCACAGTGAGACTGACATCTCACTAGGCTTGGTTTTGATTCACCTGGTTATTTTTTAATAGTGTTTTCTGTGATACTCACTTGCAACCAAGAAAACAACTGCTTAATGGGAAGAGTGTTTTGTGTTTGTCGTGTCACCTCTTCCCATCATGTTTATGGCTTTGTTTTCTTTTGTTCATTGGATGAGCTTTTCTCCAAAGGAAAATAGTTCAAAGTTTAATTCTAAACCACTATTTTCTCATAAAAATACACATCTTGTTAGATATTAGTACATAGAATTTATACAAACTCTATAACCAGTATTGTATAGCAATTCTATGATTTTTTTTCTGAAGCTATTTTTCCATTAATAAAGAATTAATGTATTTTCTCACTTTATTTTTCTGATTTGCCATGTTCATTTTCATGTATTACAAATCTGTTCATTTGGAAAAGCTACTAGTTATTAAAATATTGTAACAGAAGCTGATTTTGGCAGTTAAGTTGCTTTTTTTAGTGATTTGTTTTCTAACATAGTTCCCTTGCCTTGGGCTAGAGAATTAATTTTGTTGTGTTGGGGTGAGGAGTCATTTGCTTAGGCTGTTGCTCTATCAAAAGAGGTTATGAAGGAATGAAAGATAGTCCATTTGGAGAGGACAATAAAGAACTCTGAAATGTGGAGCAACTACTGTGGGATTAAACACTGGGAACCCAGGATGAGCCTGGGCTTTAATGCTGAAGGGAACAGGGAGACTCGAGGTCTCGTGGGATTGCTCAGCAACATTGATGGGTGGCCACACGAGCAGGGATAATAAAACCCTTTTCTCTGAAAGGCAGAGGTATTTATAGGTAAGACATTTAGAGATGTGTGATGCTTCTCTTCTGTTGCTGTTGGAGTGCCTGTGTTGTGACACTGGGCTCTGCTTTGCGTCACAGAAACGCTGCCTGGCATGACTTGGAAGGGCCCTTAAAGATCACCCAGTTCCAGCCCCCTGCCCTGGGCAGGGACACCTCCCACCAGCCCAGGTCGTTCCAAGCCCTGGCCAGCCTTGGGATGGGGCAGCCCCAGCTTGTCTGCCCAAGCTGTGCCAGGGCCTGCCCACTCACAGTAGTGAATTCCTTCCCAATGTCCCATCTAACCCTGCCCTCTGTCATTTTGAAGCCATTCCCCCTTGTCCTGTCACCTCATGTCCATGTCCCAAGTCCCTCCCCAGCTCTCCTTGAACCCCTTTAGGCACTGCAAGGGGCTCTCAGGTCTCCCTGGAACCCCTTTAGGCACTGAAAGGAGCTGTCAGGTCCTCTCAGGTCTCCCTGGAACCCCTTTAGGCACTGAAAAGGGCTCTCAGGTCTCCCTGGAACCCCTTTAGGCAGTGAAAGGAGCTGTCAGGTCTCCCTGGAACCCCTTTAGGCACTGCAAGGGGCTTTCAGGTCTCCCTGGAGCCTTCCCTTCTCCAGGTGAGCCCCCCCAGCCCTCCCAGCCTGTCAATATCAATTGTCAAGTCCTTTAATTTAATTTTTAGTGCCAAAAGTGACCAACAGAAACAGAATTTCTTTCAGCCAAGCCTGTCCTTGTGGACCCACAGCAGTTGTGGTGTTCCTGCAGCAGGAACTAACCCCAGCTCTGTGCATGCAATAGTTCTTTTGCTATATTGCAGTAGATGTGACTTTGTTGTTGTTGTGGTTGTAAGTGACAAATGTAGATTTACGTCAGTTCACAGTTCTTTTGTAATACCCACTTTTGCAATACCCCCTTATTGAGGCTCTGGATTTCATCCACCATTTTCTCAATGAGCTTTTCCCCCAAATGATTTTGTTATGTTTTTTTTCTTTTTTTCCATTTAATCTTGGTGTTTAAAAATAGATAATTTTCAGACATCATTAAAGCCTCTGACCCCATGAAATTTTAACAGATGGGACACTTGAGAGGCTTTGTAGTGGGCAATGATCATTTGTCAGGCAGTGCTTTTCAAGACCTGCATTATTATTAAGTAATTAAAAATTCACAGGAGTGAAAAGATACCTTTGTAAATATTTTATTCTCTCTTTTTTTGTTGTTGTTTTGGGTTGGTTTTTTTCCCCACAAGCTTTTTTTAAGATGGTAGTACCTCTTATGTAAAATGGTTACCAACTATGGGATGATTTGCTGTGGACAATTCTTGTGCCAAGGTAGGCAGTGGGAGACGAGAGTATCTGAGGGAAGGGCTTAGCATATTGAATTGTTTCACAGACTGCACGTGGTCATATTGTTTTGAGACAGCAAAGAAAGAAATACTTGTAGCAATGTGCTTATTTTGCTTGTATTTGGTTGAGGTACTGGGAAAGCTTTGGCACAGAGTGGAGTCAGGAACTGCTGGAAGACAATGTGTAACATCAACATACAATAATTGATTAATGTGCTGCTGAATCTTTTTGGAGACATTAAGTGGCTGAAGTCCTGTGCATTGTTTGCTTAATTTACTCTTCTGTGTCTACCACAGAACACTGAATATTCCTTGTTTTTTTTTTACATTTGAGTAAAAATCTTCATCTCTTCCTTATGTTCCACTGCAGAGTTTTCAGTCTTTTTGTGTGTTTTGTTAAAAAGCTGTTTCAACATAATTTTTTTGGGAGGGTAAAGCTGGTGCCTGTCCTTTTGTGTTCAGTAACTGTGTTGTCAATGGGAAGAAAATGCCCCAGTGAGCCTTGCTTGGAACACCTAGAATTCCAAATCCCAATTTCCAGCTGGTTTACACCTGGTTTGTGGTGTCACTGGAGAAGTTGGATCACCTTTCTTGTTTAGAGTTTCACTAGTTCTGGCTTTACCATCAGCACCGTGTTCCTTGAGGCTTTGTTGATTTCTCTACTGGGGTAAATCTGTTCAGGGCAGTGAAAACAAACAAATCGTGGACCAAGTTTTCCTCTGTGCTTGGGAGATTAAACAGGAAGAGGTTTGGAAAAATTCTTTCGACTTTCACTGAGAAGTGTGACTAAATAAAAACCTTTTATTCATACCTCTGAATATAGCACATATATAAATGTAAGACTTGCAGTGTGTATATATGTATATATATATATATATATATCTATAGATATATATATTTAAAATAGATATTAGGATGAAATTCTTGCCGTGAGGAAGGTGAGGCCCTGGCACAGGTTGCCTGGAGGACCTGTGGCTGCCCCACCCCTGAAAAATGTCCAAGATTTCCATGATTCTACAGTCTATATTGACATAAACTGGCAGAGAACATTTGTCTACAGAATTCCAAGTTTCCCTTGCTTTGGAAACAACGTTTCAATGTTTTGTTTCATCCAGGAGAGCTGACTTTATCTTGATAACTAATTTTAGGGAAAAATTAAAGGTGGTTGGGCCAGATATTTGGGATTGGGGGAAAAAAAGCTGCTTTTTGTTTATTTGTGTGGATTTTTTTCCTTATTTTTTACTGTTTGACAAGCTCTTTCCTTCTGCTGAAATCCTTCTAGTCCAGTTCTGCTTATTGCTGTCATCTTTTCACTACTCAAGAGTGTTCAGCTTTCTTCCCAAGGAGTGATCTCTAAGTTACAGTTTGGTTTGGTGTTGACCAACTCCCAGTAATCACTGTCGGAGTGCATAGTTCAACATCTTTTATCTTCTCACCTGATGTCTTACACCTGGATTGAATCATCTGCTTTTATTATTTCATGTAGGAAAACCCCCCTCAATTCTTCAACATCTCCCGTAGAAAGAAACATACAGAGAACTTCTCAAAGCGCACACGAAGCATGACAAGGCGATGGTTTAAAAATCTTTCTTCATAATTTAGTTTGTAAAAACATTGAGAAGAGAAAAGAGTTCTTATGAATGGAAGAGATTGAAGAGGAGTGGACGTGTACATTGGATCAATAGCTATGCTGTCTCCTGCCTTGTCAAAATCTACTTATACCTTTTATATAAAGCATAGTGTAAGTTAAAAAATGAATGTGGGTGAATAATGCTCTGTCAAAGGTGTGTAAAAAATGGTCTGTTCAACGGTGTATGAGAGTCAGGACTGGTGAGATGGGACAGAGTTTATAGTTAGGGAACGAGAGAGAAAAATTTTAAGAACAATCTTTCAGGTTATTTTTCTCCTGTTCCCTTAGAAGAAAAAAAATAGTCTCTTGCAGCAGTGGAGCAGCATATGAGAGAATTGCTTTGGCACCTGGCCAGGGAAGAGAGTTTGTTGCATTGAGAGTGTATCCATTTCAGCTGAACCATTGATTTAAGCAGCTTTCTTCCTTGGAAATGTCAAGTTTCGGTAGCAGTGTGTTTTGGGGATGGTAACTGATCCTTGAGATGATTGTGCTCCATGGATGATGCCTTCTGGTTTCCTAAATGGATATGGATAAACACTTCAAGGAGACCTTAGGACAGGCCTCTTTGCTTAGGCCAGGCTTTCCGTGGCTCCTGTGTTTCCCTGGATGTTTTCTCTGGCATGTGTGGACTGTGGAAATGGTGGATTGTTAGTTGTGGATCCTGGTTTTATTTCGGAAAGCAGCATTCTGCTTTTAGGGCAGGTGTGAGAGCAGTTGTGCACAGCACTGCTTAGGGAAGCTTTGTATTCCCTGAGTATCCCCTTCCAAGTGGAACCACTTAGGCTCTGGCTTTGTTCTTTCCTACTGGGTGGTCCAAGTGGCACCTCCATGTCAGCTGCCTATTTGTGAAAATGAACATGAACGCAGGAAATGGTTTTTAAAATGTCCTGGCTTCAGTTGCTGGAAGGCTCCAAGTGGCAAGAGGTGGTCTGAATGTCTTCCTTGATCTTCAAGGTCTTCTTTTTCCCTCGGATGAGAATGAGGCAAACCCAAGGGCTTGTTTTTGCCTTGCAGCTTGAGGGCTGTGGAGTTGGGATCTTTGTTATTCTGGGCTTTCTGCTCCGATGGAATAGCAGGGCTCTATATCAGGGGTACTGCGGGGAATGTGTGATCCTCAGGAAGCTCTTCCTGAGTAAAGAGGAAAGTTATTTTAGAAAGTTGATGAGACAAACTGGTAGAAATTGTTGGCACATGCCACAAAAAGAAAAGCTGGTCAGTCAAGACGAGAAACTACGTTAAAAAAAATTAGAAAATAGTTTTGTTTTTTAGATGTAATGTCTTTGTCAAACACTATAATTTTTTTTCACCTTGCATCCTCAAGTAAATGAGTGGCAGAAGAATGCAAAATGCCACTGACATGTTTACAGTGTTCTTGTGAATTTTGGCCTGGTATTTCCTTCCCTGTTCATCCCTCAAAGACTCCTAATAAATTTAATGGTACCAATTGCAGTGGTTTTTAAATTGAGAGGGGTTTTTTACTGTTTTTGTTGAATCCACCTCAGCCAGAAAAGCTAATGCCTGCTGTTTTATGGAATTGGATTTTTAAAACTGTATATAGTGGCAGAATAAATACTCAGGAGACAATGCAATTTTGTGTTTGTATACATATATATCTACATAAGCAAGGGTGGGTTTTTTTCCCCCCCCCCAGTTGATTCCTTCTTGGTAGAATAACTGGTTGCTGCTGTGGGATGGGGATGTGCTGTGCGGTGAGAATTTCCTCTCCCCCTCAGTGCTGGTGAAGGCAGAAAGCAATGTTTGCTCTGACAATGCGTTTGTGTATCTGTGAAAGAGGTGCTGAATGGTGCTCATTGTGCTGCTGCTCCTCTGAACCTATTCACGTCTCAAACAATAAAAAAGGCATTGTGAGAGCCAAACACTTTCATGCCAACGTAACAATATTTGAAGAAGATAATCAAAGCTGTTTGTTCTGCTTTGCTGCTTTCACTTTGTCTGCAATTCAGGTCTTCATTATGAAGCAAAGATGATGTCCCAAACGTTGTCTGTAAAAGAGGTTAAAAGAAAAGGCTCAAATAGTTTTGGGACTAAAACACCAAGGGAATTGGTAAGGACTGGCTGGAATATTCTCGGCTGTGCAGTGTATTCTCTGTGTGTTCATGGCCTGTTGTGTGTGTCCTACAGACTGGGGCTATTGGCTTGGGGAAAGAGGTGTACTGAAACCTTGACCTGTGAATATGTCCTTCTATAAAGACATAAATATATATCTATATGTGTAAAAAAAATTGGATTTCACTTGTACTTTACAGGAAAAGCCCAGATATGTTTATATTTCTTCTAATAGCGCTTTCATGTAAAATAATTCTGGGTCTACAGACAAAGCAGCAGTATCATTGTTACTTAAACAGTGCTATAATAGTGGATGGTAAAACCTTCAGCAGAGTAGAACCCCAAAAATGTATGTGGCAAAAGGTAGAAGTGACAGTGAAGTACCAGCCAACAGTGTGACTCCTTCTGGCATGTTGTTGGGAGGAGTTTTTTTGGTGGGTTTAGTTCGTTTGTTGTTGCTGTTGGTCCTTCAGCCTTTGGTTCAGCTGTGAAAATAGTAGGTCATATGATAATTAAGAATGTTAATAAAAAATGGCTGCAGCACTTGCATGAGGAAGACAGCAAATAAAGCATGCTTATAGGACACACTTCGGAACCCGAAATTGAAAGTTGCCTTCCTTTCTGGTGGACAAGGGAAAGGTGTATATATAGAGGGAGGTGGGCTGGTTTGTTGGGTTTTTTCAGGCTTAATATGCTAATTTTCCCAGGAAATTTAATACAGTAGGAGAGCTTTCATAATATGGACCTGTAGCCACTTTGAATAAAATTGTATTGAAATTGTATTTGGCTTTTTCCACTTGAGCTGAAAGAGGTGTCTTCCTAGCTGTGTGCCTTTAGGATTATTTTGCGGGGAGGAAAAATAACCACAAGAGAAACCCCCAAAGCCAACAATAATTAATTCCCAGCCATAGCTTGCCTGTGGGACACAAAGCTTTGCAGTTCCTGACCCTGTGTTTGGAAGGAATAATGATGCCGAGAGTGGTATCAAATTACTGATTGATTTCTTTTTTTAAATGAATTAAGAAGTCAGCACTAAAAGAAATATATTCCTGCAGGTGTCCTTCCTGATTCAGTATGTTACACACAGGAGCTGGAGTCGTGCTTAGCAATAGTTGGTCTCAGAGAATTAGAAGCTTTGTTGGATTATGGACTTGGTGTGGAACTGACCTTTGGCATGGTACAAATATATGAGTATTTTGTACTTACCTGTATTTTGTATATTTTTCTGCCTCCAATCTTCTAATGTTCGTGTCTTTGGGGATTTTATGGAAGATTTATGTCTGACAAGCTGGACAAATAATTTATGATATCTTAGTAAGTGCCAGTTAATATTTGTGCTGTTAACACCTTGTACAGTCATTTGAAATTCTAATCTGCAATTCTCTTGGAAAGGAGAGGTATCAATAAATGCATCTGAAATTTGATTTTGACCACATCTAAATGGTCACATGGAAATGGTTGAAGGCCACAAAATAATCTTGCTTTATAGACTAAGAGTTTGGGACACTTACAGCAAGAAAACCCCAACATTTAAAAACTTGTTATAGCGATTTTTTTGGGTTTTTTTGATCCAAACTATAATATTCTTTTTAGCAAAATAAAACTGGAGACTAAGGATGGGGAGGGATTTTGTTATTTGCTGCTAATGTCCCCTAAAACAGTCCAACTTCCTTCTTGCAGTATCAGGATGAGACATGAGGCTGTGTAAAGGCACTGGAGATTCAAAGAGGGCCTTTCCTTTCCTTCTGCTGGAGTATCTGCTGGCCTTTATTTAACCAAAGGCCATATCCAGTTATTCCCAAATGGGGTAATAAATTCCAGTATAGCAGTTTCTTTTTGATATTCAACAATCGATTGTTTCAGTTTTCACAGAATTAAATGGCAGTGTGTGTTGTTTAAATCATGCCACGTAATGGCTGTTGAAAAGCCTGGGGTGGCAGGAAGAAAGGGAAAAGCATAAAAATTCAAAGATTTTGTTACTCTGAAAATGACTGTGTGTTTGGCCACTAATTTTCGTGAATTCGAGCACTTCTTTAACTGCAGCGTCAAATATTTGTTTGTTTTTGTGATAATTGTATCCAAAAAATTGAATTTGATGTGGAGCTTTTTGCCTGGGGAGAGCTTCATATCAGTTGTTTATTCTCCTGAGAGAGTTTACTCTTTCACTGTATGTGTATTAAAATCTTCCCCCAAGAAGCCAAGAGGAAATACTGCTTGTCCTGCACAGGGAATGCTTGTCCCAGCCATGGGTTTGTGTCTTCTCATATTCTTGATTTGTGTGTGTATGTATTTCCTGGGACATCATGATGGGTATGGAAAAGTGGAATGGAATGTGACCACTGTAGCTTCAAGTTAGTTGGTGTTTTAGTGCTCAGAGGGTACGGTAAGTGGGATTTTAGCAGAGCTCTTTGAATGGAGTATTTACCCAGTTGATTAGGAGATGAATGGTTGGTTGAGTTGAACTTTGTCCCTGTGCTTCCAGGTTTCATAAAGCACTTAATGGTCACTGCTCCTGCCATTAAATCCAGATGATTTCAGCAGCTGCATGGCTTGCAAACCACACACTGGCACACAATTCCGGGCAGGGAAGGGCAAGGAGGACCAGAGATGGGACATAAACCCACGTGTGTCTGTGTATGGTGAGGGTGAACTGGGGAATCAGATCATGCTGCACATGGGATGGGGATGTTTGACTTCCCTGGCCAGAACTCATGCTCATAGAGGTCAGAAATATTTTCTCCTAGCCCCAAATGAACCAATTTATTAGTGTCAAGATTGAGGCTTAAAATGATATTTTATTTAGGGTATTTCGCCTCTGTTCTAATGACTTCTAAAAAGAGGGAAAAGTAGGTGTGATTTGGTATTAAGTTGCCAAAACATTCACTGGAAGAACAGTAAGATTTGAGCAGGTAGTTGGGATATACTGCGAGAATAAATGTTAGACTAAACTTTGATTTTTCAGTGGTGTGGTGTTGAATTGTTTACCTGCTGCTGAAAGTTATTGGAGACAGTGTGTGGCTAGCCGTCGTGAACGACGATGCTTTTTATGCCTGCGCGAATGGATTTATTACGTGGAGCTCAGCGTGCGCGGAACTGGCCCCACCCCCTTTAGCCCTGGGACACTCTAAGCCTTGGCCGGGGCAAGCCCAGACGAAGTTGGCAGAGCGAGACCCGCAGGGCTCGAACCGGCGTCCTTCCGAGAAGGAGCACGGATCCAGGGGCGGCGGCTTTACCCACACGGCCACAGCCGCCGGCATTGGAGACAGTAGGTTTAATGAAATTATCCAAATGCATCTGAAGAAAATGAAGACATTTCTTCACATGCTTCTGAAATAAGGCTGAGAAGCCAAATGTTTAACAGGGGGTCAGAGACGATCAAGTAGACCGAAAGGATAATTCTTGTATGTTTGGAGCAATGAAGAAAATACTGCTGATCACTTCTGTTTGCTGTCCTGATTTCCTTGGGGAATTTAACCTGTAAGATGAACTCAGAAAACCCTCTCACCCCATTAGGTGTTCTTTAAAAATGTTGTGATCCTTTGAGCCATTGCTGGTTCCCAAAGTTGTGTGAGCCGAGGATTTGACCTTTCCTGAGTAAACAGCTGTTTACATTAGTTGGCTCATGTGTCTGTTTTGTTTTCCACATTAGTCTTTGTCACCATCGTTCTGCCAAACCAGTAGGACTGGATTTTTTAAAGAGCTTTTCCTTGTCTGTGCTAATTTGAAATAATGAGTTTATCAACACTCCTTGATTGACAGCGGTAATGCACGTTATTTTCTGGCGATAGATGAAATATTGTCACACTCTACTCCCCCCACATCACAAAGGAAATCTCGGGGGTAATTTGGAGAAGAAATCAACACTGTTTAACTTGCCGTGGATGTCTGGGCTGCTTTTGTTAGTGTTTATTAAGCTGGTTGTGGCTCTTCTGGTTGAGTTCCAGGCAGCTTGTACAGTGATTTTAACGAGCTGAATGATGTCTTTCTCCAAGGGCTCTTGTCTCCTGGAGAATCTGGTTCCTTTCAAGGTGTTTTAATTTTTCTTAGAATGACTTTGGGAAAACTGCAAGCTGCTGTGTGTTCTCAAAGGCCTTTAACTTACACGCTATTTTGAGTGATGCCATGTGATTATCCAATAATGTTTTAAAAAGCCCCCACCTTCATCTTTTTCTGTCAGAGAATCAGATACACAAATGTGACTTTTGAGCTCGTCTTGGGCTGATATAATTGTTTCATCCTAAGTCATGAAGCTTTGGGGAAAAAAGGTATAAATAGTCACTGTTAGTTTGTTCCAGAAAATGAAGATATTGTTAATCTTACATGGAAACTGTTTGTAGAGCTGTTGAGAATTAAGTTTCTTAGATGACCACTCCAAGAGGTGTTTGTGTAGATTTGGGGGCTACAGAAGATGTGGAAAGGCTATAGGTTCAAATCACATTACTGGCTTCCTGTGGAGATGAAATATAACTTGCAGCTCTTGTACACTGAAAAAGGAGGATTTTGGTTTCCAGAGCTGCTCAACTGCGGAGCAGATGATGAACTGAGCAATTGTAAAATAACTGACTAAAAACCAAACTCCTTTAATTCTGATAAATCTGCAGCATGTATGTTGTCAGGCCAATGACTGTACACTTACTATAACTATAGAACTGTGGAACAGTTTGGGTTGAAAGGGGCTACAAAACCCTCCAGTTCCAACGCCCTGCCATGGGCAGGGACACCTCCCACTAATACAGGAACAAAACACCTGCCCTTGGCTTGAGTCTGTTTATTGCTTCTGCATTCATTCGGAGGTTTTGCTTTCTGCAATAACAACAGGGGCACATCCCTGCTCTCTTTCCCCCCCCTTCAGTTCATAAAAGAAGGAATATTATTGTTGGCCACATCTCCAGTGTTTCAGATACCTGCAGATGAGTTAGTTTGAGCAGGAGGAGCTGATAAGCAGCTAGGAAGGTGTGCCAGGAAAAGATCTCCAACCCCTCTCCCTTCTCTTCCTTCTGCTGTACCAGCACTATCTCTGTGCTAGATAAAGGCCTTCCCCCACAGATCGATTGTCTTCATCCCTGGAGAGAAGCAGCCAATTCCATTAATTATTCTCAGTTCCTTTGCCAAGGGAAAGCAAGTGCAATAGTCAGAGAGACCATCTATTCTAAAATTTGGTTTTAATAAATTCATCTATCATATTATTTTAAGAGGTTATCTACTTAATGTTCTGTTTACTTCTGCCTGACCTCTGTAACATTAGCTTCTTCTAAAAACATTCATCAAGATATCCGTAGCCCTATTAAATGGATTTCATTCTTTCCTTACCATGCCCTTGTGCTCACAGAGCTGTGTTTGACATCACTGAGTGTTGCTGTGATGGTGCTCCCACACTGGGAGGGATTTACAGAGAGAATTATTAAGTGACCAGGCAATTTTTGAAGATTTTGGGGTTTTTTTTTCCTATTTATTTCTGTAGCAGGAATTATTCATCAAGGTCAAGTGTAACACGGAGAGGAGCATGGTTGGTCACTTTGTTTTATTGCTTTAAATACAGAAGGAATAAACCGAGGTGAATTTTCTTTAAGGTTTTATAGGTATATATTATGATATTTTCCTTGGAAAAAACCTGTTTATCTACTGCTGCCTTTTGATATATTGAGTCTTCCTGATACGCCTTTGCTCTTGGTGGATGAGAATCTAAACTGCAGTACATGAGAACTTGCCACAGCGAAATCACTGACATATTCACCAGTGAAGCAAGGTTTGTGTTCATTCCTGTGAGAAGGGAAAATGTGGCTGGAGTTGTTGTAATATGGTAATGTTGCCCTTTTCCTGACCACCGGATCAAACTTCTTTTCATGATCGGAATCAAAGCAAGCTTTGCAGCGACAGAATCTGCCACTTCAGTGAGAACCTTCAGCCTGCTGCCAACACTGCAGTCGAGGTGGAGGAGGTTGTAGAGCTGTGCAGCTGATATATCTACCCAGAGCTATTTTTTCAGTAGGAAAAAATAACTTTTTCTGAGGTATTTTTTCCCCCCTCTCTAACAGATATGTTTGATTTATTCTGTCACAATTAAGCTTATCTTTTGGTGAACCATGATATGCCCAAAGATTGTAGTCTGAGACTTGGCAGATGGCTGTGTACTATAATAAGAAAGGGGTAGAGGAATTAATCCCCTGTATTTCTTCTTGTTTTACTTAATTTATTTATTAGTGCTTTTAATACTTAGTTCAAAGTAAGATGGAGAGTTTGGTTTGTTCAGCCTGGAGAAGAGAAGGCTTTGCCTTGGCCTTTCAGTACCTGAAGGGAACTGAGAAGAAAGATGGAGGGACTATTTATAAGAGCCTGGAATGGCTTCACAGTGGCAGAGAGTAGGGTTAGATGGGATATTGGGATGAAATCGTTCCCTGGGAGGGTGGGCAGGCCCTGGCACAGGTTGGGCAGAGAAGCTGTGGCTGCCCCATCCCTGGGAGTGTCCAAGGCCAGGTTGGATGGGGCTTGGAGCAACCTGGGCTGGTGGAAGGTGTCCCTGCCCAGGGTAGGGAAGCTGGAACAACATAATCTTCAAGGTCCCTTCCAACCCAACCCATTCTAGGAGTCCATGACAAAATCAATTTGCCCAGTAGAAGCTGCCTAGTGAGATTCTCTGCTTCTTGCTAAATTTGAAGAATTGGTTGACTCATCCCCATGAAACATGATGTCCCTTCTCCTACAATAGATACTTCAGAGCCCTTGGAGAACAACAGTTCGAAATACAGTGAAATCTGACTGTTAAATCCCAAATGGCAACATTTTGCTGCCAGAAACAAGGATAGTGACTCGTGATAGCATTGCCACTTTGCACCTCACCTGTGAGTGTTCTGACCCAGCCCCAGCCTGGCAGCAAAGCTACCCAGAAGTTATGGCTGGAGCAAAAGCAGATGGTACCTTGGCTCTAGATGCTGTCCTGCAGCAGCATTTCTCCTTGACTTTTTGTCACTGAGTTTTAGGGAGGTGAAGCTGTTCCAAAATACATGAGAAACAGGACTGTGTCAATGCTGCAACAGCTGCCAAGGTGTGATGGTGGTGGCTGTTCTCCAAACTAGTTTTTTTATACTTTGCATGAATTCTGCATCATCTGTTTAAAAGTTGACATTATTTAGTGGTTTTCCACACCTTGGCATGCAAACTATAGAACTTTTTCAAAGCTGCATTTATTCCCATTGCAGAGAAAGCTGTACTGCAACTAAGATTAATTTAGCCTCACAGTCTTCGAGCTGGAGGTGGCATCATGCAGAGTTATGGCTTCAGATTAGTCTGGTAACCATTTGCAGAGGTAGGTGCTGGGAGAGGCACGTGTGTGATGTCAGTGCTCTCTCTGTGGTGTTTGGGAAGGGGAGGCTTGCAATGTCACGCAGAGGTTACGCAGTCTGCCTGAGCTGAGCAGGGTCCTGCACGTGGTGCTGGGTGATATTCAGTGTCTTCTGAAGGTTGAGGACAACTGAACATTGTTTGTCTTGCTCTCCTGTCTTTCTTGAGGGAGCATCTTGAGCGTGTTTGTGCTCCTGTTGTTTAAATGGATGGTACATACTGTGCTGCCTTCTGTGTTGAGCCAGGCAGGTGACGGGGCACGCTCGGCCCCCCCTGCCCACACAGCCATTCGTTTTAATTAACATGCAGCCGAGTCTCCACTTGCTGTATGATTTGTATAAATGACTGACTTTAATTTGACCTCCTGCAGTGTGAAGGGATTTCAGCCTTCAGTTAAATGTTATAAGTTGCTGTCTTTCCTGGAGCGTATGGGGAGTGGGAACTGATGAACCGGTGCCGTTGGAAAAACACCTGTTTGGGCTCAGCCACAGAGCTGACAGGGCTCAGCTTCTCTATTAAATGTAAAATGGAAATAATGGTAGATTTATAATAGTTCTAGGGAGCTACCTGGCATGAAGGCAGCCATTTATTATACCTATTATAATTATAAGCCTGAACTTTGATGTCATTTTAGCAAAACAGTCTTCTACTCAGGTCCTCGGGACGTGCTTTTTGGAGGCTTGAAGCATATCATGGCTTAGAACTTTTTCAGCTGCTGTTTCCAGTGTGCTGCTCTCATGGAGATGTTTCACTGATCCTGTGTGGATTGTAGTGTCCCTGAGGATGGGAGAGAAGGGCTGAAGTGCAGTGCCAGCCCTGCCAAGGCCAAAGGAAAGCCACTGAGTGAGTGACAGTGACGCTTCATGCCTCAAGGAATTGTCCAAGTTAGCAAAGTGATCCTCCTTATCCCTATTAAGGATTACAGAGGTAATTCAGTGAGCCAGGTCAGCTGAACATTTTCAAGTGAAGGGGCAGAGGTCAGAAAGAGTTCCAGCTCCAGACTGGAGTTCCAAGTGGACATGCTCAGGAAGACAAGGAAGTGGAGAAAGGACTTGTCGCTCGTTGGTTGTGAAGGACAGGGACACCAAGACTGAAAACATAATTCCTTTCTTCTGGTAAGATATTGAAAAGCTCCTAAAGCCCACAAAAGGAGAGGTAAGGGATGCATCCCGATGTGAACAGACAGTGACTTCTGTTTCATAATAATTTCATTTGCATGTTGAGATGGTCCTGCCTTTGTCAGAAGGAAGGCTAAAATTATAAGCTGATTTCCATTTTAAAGGGAGAGATAGAGGGCATGGAAACCAAGTGAACCTTTGGGGAGCTTCCTGAAGGCAGAGAATTGAAAAGCTGATTCCATAAGGAGTAAGAAGTTTGTGACCTTAGTCACTTAGAAGCCAACCTGGTAGAAAAATACCAAATGTGAAAGGAATCTATTTTTCTCACTGATGAGGTACTTAAAACCACAAGCCCCCCAAAATCAAGTGTCTTTTATTTTTTCTGTATTTAAAGCTTGTGATAAAAAAAGACGTATTTTTTTGGATAGAAAATAAATAATTTTTACCAAGTTTGATGAATGAAGTGGAAAAAGGGAGAAATTTTAATAAATAGTGGTTCTTTTTGCTCTCTGGGACAGTTCCCCTTTTGAGTGTTAAATACAGCCCTGTGCCACCCCTATTAATTTCTCAGTGGCCAAAAGACAGAGTATGTTGAACAACATGAAGTCACTGAAGGTGTTTAAGTTGAATCTTTAATTTTCAAGGAGTCAGAAATAGATGCAGCGTATTTTTTTCAACATTAAACCAATTCTTTGGTTTAACCAGGTAGAACTTTTTATCTCATGAGCTGGATTGCTTTGTTTTGACTTTCTTATGTGTAACTCCTGTCTTGGAGTGCCTCACATTCAGTGAGACTCCAATAATGTATGGAACAGTGTAGGAGAATGTGGACATTTGGGTTTTCCTCTGGGTTTGTCCTTTGTGCCTGGAATGTGATTGACCAGGTCCTGTCTGCAGAATTTGCCTTGCTGAGGGTTCTTCAGTTTACCTTCCTTGTCTGCTGATGAGCTAATTACAAAAATAATTTTATATTAATTAAGAGCATCTAAACCACATGCTACGTTATTTTCACCCATCTTTTCTTAAGGGATTGTAAAATAGTATTTTGTAAAATGGTTTTGCCCCACATTCTTACACTGGGAAATATTTTCAACACCTGGCAAATTTCCTAGATATTTCATTTAAAAATCAATAAAAGAGGTTTAAATTCCTTCCCACAGAATGTCTTAACTTGTGTTGTAATTCAGATGGGGTTTTTTTGGGTATGGAGGACGCTGCAACCTCCTATTCATCAACATGAAAGCAAGTTTTCTCCTTTTACAGATGAAAATGTAATTTGTGTGCTGGTTTTCCTTAGATATGAAGTGCTAGTTGGAGGTTATAATTTGATGTACGGTTTTATGATAGGCATTTAGATACTGTAGTGTGATGAATCCTAAACACAGAGCACAGACACTGATGTGAAGGCTCTTGTTGCTCTTCTCTGTCACCTCTTTTTCCCCACTGTTTTTTGGAAATTCTTTTTCATTCTGTAGAGCATCAGGGAAGGCTGACTTGTCACCAGTACATAATTCTTGGAAGAAGCTGGAATGCTGAGGGAATATTCCGAACACCTTGGATTTGACAGAATGAGCAGTGACAGGGTTACAGGTGTTGGAAGTGATTTTTCTTCTGGAGGGATGCTAACAGGCACCTCATTTGGGTATCTCTGCCTGTATTTCCAAACACAGTGAGAGGAAAAAAGAGCCTTTTCACTCAGAACGTGCCATAGAGTTTCATTTGGTTAATGTGTGTTAGTTCGGTAGTTCTGTAAAAATTCATCTTGTGATCTGAAAGTTTCCCACCATTTTAGTGGAGTCTAAATTGAGATGGTGCTGAAGAGAATATGTATGGAATTCTCTGTGGTTCATTAACATAAGCTATTTTGGGAGGTTTTTTTCCTGGGCTCCTGAAAAATCTCCTGTCATTTGACAAACTTTAATGCTTGGCACTGTATTTGGCTAAGATTCCTTTAGTGCTGTCTTTCCTTTTGTGTGCTAACAGATTCTTTTAAGATGAGAGAAAGGTGCCTGTAATCTTCCTTGCCCTTCCCAAATGCATGTTCTAGTACTTAGTCCATCTGGGATTTTATAGCCTAAATCACTGGTGTCATCAGCTCTGCATGTTATAGATGGTCTTACCAAAGGAGTCAAGAGATAACAGGAAATTTTGTGCTTTGAGATTCACTCGGCTCAATTATTTTCAACTACTGAGGTCATGTAAGGGGACCACGTGGGCTAATGAAGAATTCTTAATTTGGACATGATTATCCAAAACCTGCCTACTGAAAAGATAAGTAACTCGAAGGGCAGCTGCACTTTTGACTTTCTTTCAAGAAATTAACTGTATTGCATTGTCAAGCACTGATACAGCACCATGACAGTGAGGATTATGGGCTAACTGGTTCAGTTAACATGTGCTCTGTTGCCTCACTGAGCAGCTCTGGTGATTTAATCTCGTGGGTTAAATCAGATGCTGCCAGAGGCAATTACAGGGTCACCAGCACTGGTGGAAAACAGGGTTAGAGTGCAATAATTTCTGTATGTTTTGTCCTGTAAGTTACTTTATGTGCATGATATTGTGCTGTGGGCCTATCCACAGTAATAAACTTTTTTATGTACTTTGTGATGTACAGCAGAGGCCTCGTTTTGCATTAAGTTGAGCAGGTTGTGACAGCTCTACCCTCTTGTGTGTGGTATGTCTATAAATTTGTTTAATGTGACATCACTGTCTCTGCCTCTGCTGTTACACACCTTGCAAATACTGCTGACTTACCCTGTGATCTTGTTCTCCCTGGACAGAGGCTGTAGAGCCCAGCAAAAGTTGCTCACCAGAAAGGATCTGTAAGAATATTTTCATATGAACGTTATTGCTACAGCTACTAAAAGTTTAATTTCCAGAGCTAACATAAAATTAAGGAAGTTATGAATCAATGGGCTACTGTGTATTTTTGTCCTTTCCTATTGGTTGGTATGACTTCAGAACATTAATTCTGTATATTAATGCACTCAGTCAATTGTATGACAAGTCTTACTACATAGGAGAAAACTTGCCCAGATACTATTTTTGCTCTTTATTTTTATTGGTTTTGTTTTATGAGTCTGGTAAATTATATTATGATGTTATATATTATATTTTAAACCTAGATTATCCTTGGAAGTTAGAACTTTGGTTGTCTTTCATACATTTAGGAAGTTGCTGGTTGACCCACTAAACACTTTCCTGTGTATATTTTATTGCATGTTATGTACTGGCTTCCTAAGATGGTTTAGATGTGACCACACTGCAGCTGATTGAATAATTTGTCATCTCAGACTTACTTTTAAAAATGCAGGCAGTGTGTTTGCCCTCCCTTTGGATACACCTGAAAGACTTTGGTCCTTGTGGTGTTAACAAAGCACTGCTTGGTCCTTCCCCACTGGGAAGAGTAGAAGGCTTATCCCTCCTCTGAGTCTGACCATGCTGCCTCCATAACCTGGGAGAAGGACAGTGCTTTTGTGGCTTTTGGTTTTTTTTGTCCTGGATGTAGAAAACTTCTTGATGCTGTCCTGTGAGAGTCACCTTTTCCCTCTTGCTTTTGCTGGGACACCTTTCCCGTCCCAGGCTTGAGTCGCTGCCTGCTGAGACACACACACTGTGGGCTCTGAGAAATGGTTGGAATTGGGTGGTGTGGAACTGAAATATTTCGGTGAGAAAGGCCAGCAATCTTTTATCAGGAGAACCAGGTTTTTTCCCAGCCTTCTGACAAGGCTTAGGGTTACAGGTTTTGAATTGTAACAACTGATTTTGCCAACTTTAATTTTGATCGTACTTTTCCTTCATTGCCAATGAAATTAGAGGGGCTTTGCTGTGTTTGGTTCAGATACTTATTTCTGTTTTACAGCCTGTCATTTCAAATTGTCAAATATTTGCTTGTCTCCTGTGTGACTGTGGTGCCAGGCTTTGTGTGTAATTTGTGTTTGTGCTTAATTTGCACCTGATGCTTTGGTGCTGTCAGAAGGTGTGCAATGCGATCCGTGGCTTCCCCTGCTCCCGCCTCGCCCTTTAACTGCACATCAGCTGCTGTCACTCACTTGGCATCTCTGGGAGCTGCAGAAGCATTTGGGATTAATCCTAAAGATTATGGACTGTCTGTGCTCTCTGTATGCACTTACTTAAACAAGAAAGCTGCTATCTAGCCTGAACTCAGCGTGCTCAGGAGAAGGAAGTGTTTACTTCCAAAGAAAATAAGAATTTTCAGCCTTATATTCATCAGGTTTTGCCGTTCTACCTGCTAACAATATCCCAGCTTATCTTTGATTCTGCAATGTTATGGTGAAGTGAAATGTGGTCTGTGAAGTCACTTTGCACCTTGCAATGACCACAGGAGGAAGTTTCAACATCTGAGCTTGGACTGCATCCCTTGGTTTCTCCTGAACATCTCTAGCTGAGTTTTTGGGAGGAGGATTTGGGTTTCAAGTGCTTATATGTGACAAAATCAGATTTTGACTATTTCATTCTCCAGCCTATAGATCCAAATGTTTCACTGATGCTCAGCTATTAAATGACTCTGGGTGCAATATTTGGATGCCTGTCCTTGGGAATGAAATCGTGAAGGGTAGCCCATTTTTCCAAAGTTTTCTGCATCAGATTTGATTGATCTCTTCATTTGGAGACAGTGGTGAAAATTGTGGCTTGCAATGACTGTGTATTCATATTTGAGCAACAATAAAATATAGATGGAGGTTTTAAAGGACCTTCTGACTCGAGTCCTAGACAAACATAATGATTCAGTGTTCCACACAGTACTGATTTTCTCTGGAGACAGTTCCATATCTGCAAGTTTATTATTTTTCTTTGTTCGCTTTGAATGACTTTCATCATCAGAAGGTTTATTAATTCCTTTCTGGGGGGAGTGAGGGTGCTTTCAGACTGTGTTTTTGTGTCTGTGTTTACTTCACTGCAGCTCTGAAATTCTGAAGGTTTTCTATATTTATCAGGGTGAAACTTAAGTTACATCTCCACGAGCATTTCCAGGTCTTGGCATGGTTGTGTGCAAATTGCTTATAGGGGACAGGCTGGGATCTCTCAGTAGATCCCTGCCCACCCCTCTGTGAGTGTCTCTCTTGTCCAGATCAGATGTGGTGAGAACAGTTTTCAGTGGTTTTCCATTCACTGCAAGCCATTAGAAGAACCAGTAGAATCACAGCCCTACACATCTTCCCCAAAGATGACTGTGAGGCTTCACTGTTGGACTCAGACTTCTCAGTGTTGGCTTCATTTACTTTGTTCCCTGTTTCCATGTGTTGAAACCCTTCTGTCATCTGTTTCCCCATTGGTTCTGTGTGCCATATATTTCTTTTGCCTCTGAATCTCATGATTTAGGGCAGGAATCTCATCCTAGATGGATGCATTGTATACCAAGCCATGCTGGTGCACCATGTGCATACCCACAGAAGCATTGCAGGCAGCGTGGGAGTGTCGTGGTTCCTTAACCCTCAAAGCCAGAAGAAGGCACTTACCTCCCTCCCCCCCAGGGCTTGGTTACTGGCTAATCCAGGTGAGGCAGTTCCTCAGGCTGGGGGTGGAAGGATGCCATATTCTGTGTTTCCAACCCTTCCAGCTGGATTCCTTGGGAAGTTCCAGCCCAATGGTGTTCCAAAGGAATCAGCATTATCACAGTTCCTGCTGTGAAGCTGCAGGGAAGGATCATAAGTATTATAGTTTGTAGTCAGTCACATGTTAGGTGGTTTTTATCCTGGAAATCTGTTTAGAGGCGTTTCTTTCTTCTCCTCTCGTTCCTGACAGTCAGGAAGAGAAAGCCCTAACATTTTTTATGTGGTTCTGCGAATTTCATGCACCATGATTGATGGAAAAGAGCAAGGTTGAGAAACAGTCTTTAATTGTTCCTTTTGTTATCTTCTCACCCAATAAGTGCTTGCTGCTTGTCCTTAGGCTCGCTCAGCTCATCCCTCTTCCTGCATTTGCATGTGGTGATGAAGGCTTGGGTTTCCATCTCCAGCACCTGTAGTGTCCCAGCATGGAGCTGTGGCTTCTCCCAGGGAGTTTTCCCTTCTGACCATGGCCAGAATGCCTTTCCTGCCCAGGACATGCATTTCCACCTGCTGGGCAGAGGAGCCACAGGCACGGGGAGCTCCTGAGCTCAGCACCAGCTGGATCCTTTGTTGGCCTGTAGGTGTTAAAAACCCAACTCCTCTTGATTTGGTCCCTACAGCATCTTTATGTGGCATTTTAAATGCCGCATTCCAGAATATGAATTTTGAGGAGAAGGATTTTTCTCCCTGAAACTCCTGCTGCTTATTGGTTAAAACCAGCTCCTGCATCCACCCAGAAGGAACAGGTAAAGGCATCTAGAGCGTGGATTAACCCACAAATTATTCCTTTTATATGCTCTAGATAAATAGTGCATCTTCATACAACTTTTTACATCAGGAGTAATTTCATTTAATTCAAATTATTTATATTATAAACTCGCTATTGATGATAAATAGTGCCTTTTCTCTGTAGAAATCCAGCTGCACAGACTAAAATGCTCTAAAGATTTACAATGCTTTTGAAAAGAGATTTTCTTGTCTCACTCGATGCTCCATGGTGGTCTGATTCCAAATGTGAAGTTGTCTGCTTAAAAAGTCTGCTGAAATTGGCCATCACTCTTTACTGTGCAGAGAATACATTATTAGCACACAGAAGCTGGAGTACATTCTGGAAGATTTAACTATTAAACAAAACTTTGGGAAGGTTTGGGGGTTTTTATTTGTGTATATATATATATATATTTTAATTGCGTGTTTTAAAGGGCCTGTATTTGTGCTGATGTGTTACATTCATTCTACATTAGCTGAAAAGAGTTAATGCAGCAAGGAAGTCAGCAAAAAATAGCTCAGTGGATATTCAAAACCTCCAAAACTTGCCATAAATCATAAAAACTATTTAACACATCTTCAAAATTTGAGGGATCCTGGAATTTTAACCATAACATGGTGAAAGATCCACTTTAGACCTTGGAATTGAGTTCAGTCCTTTGGAAGCAAATGAAGTTGTTAGTGGAGATTGAGGTCTGAGATAGGTGGTTTGTCTGTAATATGAATTGAGTAGATGATGTAGCACTAACGATGGAACTGTTCGGTTTAAGATTAATTAATAATATAAAAATAATGGCCTGAACTGCCTGGTTTGTGTGACCACAGAGGCAGTCCCAGCACTCATAGCAACAGTGCTGTCAGGTTTCTCTTCCTGAGTATGAGATTCCAGCCTTTCTTTCACTGGGGAGGATCTGAGAGAGTTAACCTGAAGTCATCATAATTTAAAACAATTCCATAGTATTTAGTAAATGATTTGTAACTAAAGCACAAGTGCCAGAGGGCTGTAAATTCAGAAGTCAGATGAGTGTGTGTGCAAAATGCAGGCAGGAAACAGATATCTCTGATTTTTGCCTCTGATAAGAAATGGTTTGAAGTGCCAAACATTGCTTAAATAGCTCCAGCTCTGTCCCACTGCTGGGAAAGTTTAGGTCGTGGATCTGCAGCTTCCTGACAGATCCACTTAGAGATACTTTTGCAAATGAATTAACTGTGTTGCAATGGTGCTTTTGCCAGGAATTTCTGTCTATTGGGCGGCTTATCTGGGCAAAGAATGAGGTCTGTGGTGTTAAAAGGTCTGTAAATGCCATCTCCATTATTTGAAGTCTTCTGTGGTTTTGATTGGTTTGGTTAGGGGTTTTTCCATAATTTTCTTTGTTCTGACCCATCACTCTAAATAATTACAAACCTCCCTGAACTCTGACAGTCCTAACTTCATTAATTTCAATACTTAGGTCTTTGTGTTTTCCACTTGGAAGTAGGTCAGGAAACAGAAGTTCTCTCTTGCTGTTGGCCATGGATAACTTGTATTTATAAATTCAGGGTGCTTTTAGAATACCTGAGTAAGTGTGTGTTTTTCACAGGGGTCGCTGGGGACCTTTTGCCTTGGACCCTAAGAGGGAATTGTTGCAAGATCTTCAACCAAAGAAATCACAGATATCAGTAGGAACTGTGTGTGTGTATTGGCTTGGGGAGAGAAGAAACTGAAATTTCAGATGTAGTGTAAATAGCTGTACGTGCTGTTTGCCAAAAGGAAAAATTAACATATTAGAGACACTTTTAACTGACAGTGTGTTGTTCGGAGTTAGAGTGATTGGCTTCAAAATTAAGTGCAACAGGTTTTGGTTCCCTCCAAGCTGTTAATTAACTCGAGAAAACTGTTCTCCAGTTAAAAAGGCTGGAGATGGTAATTGGGACTTTGTTCCGTGGCCACTGTCTGGTCAAACCAGAATGGTTGCTGTCTGTAGGGGTATGATCACTCACTTCTGGTGAGTGAGAGAAAAGAACAGAAGAAAGAGAAGAAAAAAAAAAATTGGAGAAAGCTGAAATGTGTAATGTCTTTTTTTCTCAGCCTATCCAGAAGAGATTATCCAGAATCAGATTCTTTATGCAATTTCAAAGTAGTACTGCAAGCCTGAAGATAAGAACATGCTAGAAAATATTTAGGTACTTTAGATGAATTATACTTGGTTAGGTCCAATGAAAATACATTCTTTGCTATTTAAGGAATTCTTTGAAGTATGTGATTTACTGCCATTTGACACAGAGAATTTGTCAGGAGGAAGAATTCCCAGAGAGCTGGATGGTGTGGGTGGGTGGGAAGCAATATTGCATTGCTCTGTAGGAGGGGAAAGAAGGCCTAACTGGGTATTTGGAAAGATGTCAGAATGGTTTTTTAAAAAATGAGTTTGCCAGTACAAGGAGGACAGATTTCATTAAAGAGTTGTCAGGTTTTACTGAGAATCCACCTCCTTTATGGCTTTGAAAGGCTGGCTGGAATACCAGAAGGGGGGAAGCACACAAATGTGGCTTTGGCAGGGCCTTTGACATGGTCTGTTACGACATTTTCAGAAGCAAAATCTGATATAGGGGAAATGACTGCAAAGCAGTTACACATTTTCTGGGGAACAGCCAGTTTAGAAGAATATTCAGAGTTCTCAGTTATCCGCTGTCTGATTGGAATAGTCATTAAAGAATATCATTTGGGTCTGACTCTTCTGTGTAAATTTTTTTTTAATTTTTATTAGCAGACTGATACTAGAATGGAAAAAACCACAAGTTGTGGTGCTTCCAGGGTAGATGGGCCTGCAGGCATTTTGCAGGGCAGTGCCAGAATTCAAATTGATGTTTACAAATAGGGGAAATGAATCAAAACCAGTGAAGAACAAATGATAAAAAGGAAATGTATTCATTACTATTACAAGGAAAAGCCTAAAATAAGAGATCATTTGGTTAGCAGGTGGAGAAGGAATTAGGGTTAGGGTAGAACATAGGATTAAAGTGAATTATGAAGATAACATTCTGTTGTACAGATTTTTTAACCTGGCATGGCTGGAGTTACCCTTTGTCACATCCAGCAGCTCTGAGCATACTCTCAGAGCTCCTGAAGGCCTGCTTAGCTTCTGATTTTGAGCACTTTTAATAAAGTGGAAGAGAAGGGAAAGCAAAGGAGAACTTGTCATGAGTACAGTGGACAAGGGAAAAATAACACATTTGGGGAAGGTGATATGGGGGGGAAAAAAACCCCTGAAAGAATTGGAAGAGTAAACTATCAGCTGGCAACAGGACTCCCTAAATGCAAGGATTCTGACATGAGGATAATGATCAGCTGTTCCACAGTGCCCATAACACCAAAGATTTGGGTTTGATGCCTGTATGGGCCATTCATTTCAGAGTTGGACTTGCTGATCCTCGTGGGTCCCTTCCAATTCAGAATATGCTGTGCTTCTTTGTGTGTTCCAAATAGCAGGGCATGAAAGGGCATCACCAGTTCAGTTGGCAGGGAAAGATATAAATGGGGTAGGTCTGGGGGGGAGCTGAGTGTTGATTTCAGGGGGGTAGGACTGGGGGGAGCTGAGTGTTGAAGCAGCAGAGTGGGTGGTGTGTGGGGGCCGAGAGAGGGCTGGGACTGGGGCCCATTGTCAGGGACACACTCCTAGCCTGCTCTGTATCCTACCCAAGGTGTGGTTCCTTCCAGCCTGTTGGCTTTTCCAGGTGAGCAAACCTCACCTTGCACTTCCTGCCTGGCCCCCTTGGCTCACACTGTGCCAGGGGAGGGGTTTCAAAGTGAAATGGAAGGCAATATTCCCTAAGGAAGGGCAGCAGTTGTTTTCCCAGTGTGGTCTCCACAAACACGGGCATCATGTTCCTTTTTGTAATATCTCTGCATGGGCATAATGGGAGAACACCAAGCATAGTCTGTATTTTACCCTTTGGTATCTAGAATGTTCTTTGCAGCTTTGTCAAGTGCTGTTGTATCCAATAGCTTTATTGTTTTATTTTTGAAACTCAAAACGAGCCAACAGAATGAGCCAGCATATCCACACGAAGCTTTTTTGAGTCCCTTCTTACTGCTGAGTCTCTGCTGCTGCATTCAAAGGTCAGAGGATGGAGTGCTGATATTGTCTTAGATTTAAAGGGATTGTTTCCACATATTGGGTTGACCAAAGGTGGCTCTGCCACTTTCCTCAGATCTTCTCTTAAATCTTGGGATTTAAGCACCAAATAACCCCCAGACCCCTTCTGGCATCTAAAAGCTTAACAACTTGACATGACTTTTAACCTCTACGCCTCACCTGCGTGTTTTTGAAGTGTAATTGTTTGAAGGTGTCAGAAGATGATGAATTTATGATCTCTGTTGGGGGAAGGGGAGGAATATAATTATGTACCACTTAGCAGAACCAAGAAGCATTACACAGCATCAAAGCAAACTGCAATGCCTTTTGGAGATGAAAGTTAGTCTGACTAATAAAAAAAGGTTATATACTTAAAAAATAAAAGCTGGAGAATTATTTTTAATGTAAGTCTTTTCAAATGATGTCTGTTAACACCTTGTAACAACTTCACAACCTTTGTTGGACTCGCCACGTTTCGTTTGATGCTCTCCCTCATGTGAACTAGCAGAGCAAGGTTTTCTCTGCAGCTTATTTCAGAAAACCACAGAGTTCTCTTGTCATCTGAGCATTTTTTATTTAATTCTTTCAGGAATGTTTAATCTAAATAAATATGCCATTCTTTCCATTACCCTATGCTCATATATTTGTATGATCTGTGTTTAAGCAGCTGCTTAAATCACTGCTTGCTGCAATACACCGTCAAACAAAAATTAATTAGACAGCTTAATGACCCAAAGTAAACTATTTATTTCAAGTTACCCTTATGTTTACTACTTTCACATTTAAAATCTCTCATGTGGCTGTGACTTGGACTTTTGCCTTTGCATGTTTAAATTTATTTGCAGAGATTTTGTTAACTAAGTATAAGCCTGCTCGTGTGCTGAATCTGAGGCAAAGGAGCTTAGAGAGAAAGAGGCAGTGGGAGAATGACATGGCAAACAGGTCACGGATATTTGGAGTTATTCTTAGGGGTTTCACTTTGGAGTGGCTGAAAAAGACAGCCACGGGCAAAATGTTAATAAACAGCAAATTCTTATTTCGTGCTCAGCAAATGACATTCAAGATATATTTAGAAATGGTGAGGAAATTTGGCAGCTCTTGGGAAATGGAGCCTTGATGCCAGCAGGGTGGGCAGGTGGGACAGCTCTGTGCCCATTCTGTGGGTCCCTTTGCATCCCTGACAGCACTGAGGGCTCCCTGCTGCCCTTTGCCTCCTCACGCTTCTGGAATACCTGACACAGTTCCCCAGCATCACATTCTTGTCCAAATCCTGCACACGGTGCTTTCTCAAGCTGTTTGCTTGACCTTAACCTGGGGAGGATATTCAGGAGGGTGCTGGAAACATGAAGGGCTCAATTTCAACTCTGTTTAGGTTTTTCAGATGGTTCAGTGCTAAGAGTGGAGAGTTCAACCTACCCAAATAAACTTTGCTGCTTTCCCTTTTCAGTAGTTTTATGTATATATATNGTGGCTTCCTCTTGTCCTTTGGAATTCTCTGAAGCAGCAATCCTGAAATGTTTTACATGTGCAGGTTTTTTCCCCCCCTCCATTTGAAATTTTCAGCACTTTCCAAAGGAAGGAGCTCAGAAGAACTTTCAGTGCTTGACTGGGGTGGAGGGTAATAGTTAAAAAAAAACCCCAACCAGTGAAACAAGCAAATAATAATTTTAAGTAGTCAATATTCTGGGTTTGCTGTGGACACAAATGGGAATTGCAGGCAATCTCAGAGCTATTTAAATGTATATAATGTGTCAGAGAG
>VXBX01005809.1:203202-231636 GCA_013400415.1 Scytalopus superciliaris
GAATTAACACCTTCCATATATTTGATGTACATCACTCCTGATAGGCAGGAGAACTTCATGCAGAACTTTGGAGTGTGGCAGGATGTGTCTTCCTTAGCAATAACAGAAGTTGTGTGGGGGATCTTTTGGGCTAAATCAGGTGTTTGTTCCCCCTGCAGGTGAGCCCCTCTGTTAGTGCCACATTCCTTCTCGAAGAGTTGCCAGAAACAAACTGCCAAGAATCTCAGTGGAGGAGGGAAATAAAAATAACAAACAGTCCTACATAATATATACAATAAGTGAATTTACAGTTGTTTTTAAGGTGGTATCTATAATTATAAAGTAAATATATATATATATATATTATAAAGTAAAAATCACTGGTCTTTGTCATCTAGATTGTTCTGAGGGAGGAAGGAACCTTTTATAAGGTGCTTCTGAAGCAAGTCAGACTTGATCAGGGTGTCTTTGCTTTACATGACTTTGCATTCCTCTCAGTGGAAAAACAATAATCTGATGCTCAACTGAAGGGGATTTGAATTTTATGGGTCCTTTGGTTTTCACCTCACTGGAATGTCACTTTAAGAACAGCAAAAATTATCTGTTCTGTCAGTCTTTCTCAAATGTGTGTGGGTTGTATTTACGCTTAGTTAAAAATGTTACTATTTCTTAACTATAATATTTATTAGGAGCAACATGGGTTTTTTTAAAAAAAAAAAAAAGGCATAACATGGGGCTGGCTCAGTATTATTCAAAATTAATGTTCTGTAGCACTCACTGTCCTGTAACATTTACCATTTGAACTTGTCCTAATTGGTCTGCAAATCACAGAATATTAAACCCTCCTTGTTTCAGTGAAAAGAAACAATAGCAGAAACAGCTATTATGGGGATTCCTTCCGAAAGTTTTCTTTGGAATAACAAATAACTTTATTTTCCTCCCTAGCAGTTGTCTGAGAGCACTGGCAATAGTTCTCTCAGTGCTGTATTGAGGGCTCTTTCATGCAGCAGAGGACAAACCTCTGTGTGACTTGCCCAGGCAGAACAGAAAGCTGAGGGCAGTTTTTGGAGAGTGGTTTCCCAAACTGTGCAGGTGAATTGCTCTTGCATTTTTATTGTTCAGCCTGTGCTTGCTGAGACAAAGCTTTCCCTTTCCTTACTGAAGCTTTGGTTAGTGGTGTATGGTTCTGGGTGCATCTCTACATATGGTCTGAACACTTTGTGTATGTATATATGTATTTATGTGTATATACATGTGCTCAAATTCGTTGCTTTTAGTTTATTCACAGCAAAACGTTTGCAACTATTCTTAAATTTGGATTTTTTAATTTGAATTGGCTCCTCTTTTCCACAGCCCAATTCCCAAAAACCGCTTTGGCAAAGAACTCAATATTGGCCTGAAAAAATTGCTCCTCCTTCTACTGTCTGAGTTGAAAAGACAAAAATCTGGGTGTTTTGCCTTATTTTGGGTGAAAATGTGCTTTTACTTTATAGCTGTGCTTTGAGGACGCTGTTGGCTCAGGTCTGCAATTTTAATTAGCATTACTGGTAGGGATGGGCCTGCTGGTCGCTTTTAGGTAACCAAGAGGGTTTGTATCTCTGAGAGACTCAATATTTCATCATGGTGGTTTTTTCACAAGCTCTGCATTTGCAGAATAAATCTGAACACTAAATTTTTACATAGTTCAATTAAAAAAATTGGTATTAAGACATTGTTAATATTCTTGTGGTTAAATTATTGTAGGAGCAAAAGCTGCAGTAGGAGAAGAATCATTGCTGCTTCTGCATTATCTGTTTTCCCCATTCTCTTCTGGTACATTTGGCATTTTAACACCATTTCTCATCTCGGTGCTTCAGGACTTGTGGAGGGAGATGAAAACACAGTCTGGCCCAACTCAAATAATTCTCTAAGTCTACAGGGCCCTTATGTGAAGTTAGAGAAACCTGGTCTGACTGGGAACATGCAGGAGTCATTAATAAAGAATTTTCACTTCTAGTGAACGTATGAAAGAGAATGGGAAAAGGAAAGGACCTTTGGGAGGGGAAAGGTTTGTGGGTAAAATGGGAGCTTGTATTGGCTTTGCTTGGCAGGCTGAGAGACTGAGCTGGGTCTGGAAAGCACAATGTGCCCTCATGCTCACTTTGACTTCTCCTGGACGTGTGAGGGGAGGCAGAGGAGCCAAGGAGGGCCCACCACGGGCTGCCCTGAAGGGATGGGCAGAGATTTCTGGCACCGTGATATGATCAGCTGTGCTCTGTAGTATTGTACCCTTGTATGAGGCATAGCAGAATTATTTTACTATTTGCACTGCATTTAACACCAAAACAAAAGCATTCCTCCAGCTTTGGAGGGCAGTAGGAAAGCAGTTTGACCTCTGCTGTATACCATTAAATATTTCATGTAGTACTGATAGTGATGGTCTTTTCAGGACACTGACTTAGAGGTGTGGGGTAGCAGTGTTGGATCAGGAGGTGTTTGCTTCCTGTTGGAGCTGCTGCTCTGCAGTGGGAGGGAAATGTTGAAGGCTTTCATTGCTCTCTGTGTTTGCATTGCTTGCTACGTGCATGGGTTTAGTCTTTTTCAGAGCAGAAATATTTTTGTTATAAGTGATTTTTTGAAGCACCAGAGAGGGTTATGGTCTCATCTTCTCAAATGCTATTTTCATGCGTGATGCTAGTTAAGACTAATATATTTAATATTGCTTAAAATTATTCTTGGTTAAATATACTTTCTGTTCTGCATTTACTACAGAATTTCTCAAATCTAGCCAGTAGGACTTGGCAATATTAGGAATAGTCACTACTACTTTTGATTTATTCCTCTTTTCATTATTACCTTACAAAAACATGATGGTGTAAAGCTAACAAAGCCAGTTGTTCAGCGATAGCGATGGGACTGTCAGCATGAATTTATTGCTTTTTTTTTGAGTCCACTGAAGAGGGTTTTTTGGAGGAATTGCACTGTGCTGCCTTTGGTGGTGTCAGCACTTCCCCTGGAGGGTAACACTGCACTGGCACAGTGAGGCTGGGACGAGACACAGGCTCGCAAGGGTTTCTGCAAGGTGAAGCTTTGCTTTGTTTCATTAACACAGGGCATGAGAATAGGAAACCACACGTCTTTCAGAGAGGTAAGGATGTGTAGAAGTCAAAGAGGGGAAGAGTTGGTATTACTTAATTCTAGTAATAACTAATGGTAATTAATGCAGTTGAAATACTTTGCAGATAGAATTCAGTTCATATTTAAAAAAGTAGGACTAACAACATCCTGGAAAAGAGGGAGTAGGATGGAACAGATAATTATGTTGTTGGAAGGATGGAAATAAGTAGCAAGGGCTAAATATTAATTCCCTCTATTCAGTGATGGGATAGGGAACTGGTCATCCCAAATGAGAAGCAGAATTGCAGCAGAAATAGTTCTCTAAAGTCAGGGTTTTGTGTGCGTGCCTGTGCTTTTTCTCAGCCATAACTACCGTAAGAGGCACATTTTGTCTGCTCCTGATTTTCCCCACAGAGGGGACATTGAGTAGCAAGTTTGCTCTCGTTTTGAGAATGTTCTTTCAAGACTTAATCACAGATGGATTCTGTCTCTGTGTGATAGAATATTGCTCTGAAGTTGACAGAGAACATGGATTAATGAGTGCACGATGGCTTAGTGAAGTGTGTGCCTTCAGGACGAAGAGGGGAAGTGGGGCTTGCATATGTTGTGAAAAACATATGCAACTAAATTTAGCTCATACTAGCAGATTCTGCTTATTTTGAAGATTGTGGGATACTTCCAACCTTGGATGAAAAAGGGCATGGGAAGATTTTTTTCAATTTCTATTTGGGCTCTTGCATCTCTTTTTTTTTTTTTTTTTTCCTTTCTCCTTCCCCCCCACCCCCCAAACAAAAAAGCCTCTGAACAGAAGACAAATTATTTCTCTGCCTACACTTGTATCTTGGTAGTCTGATTTTAGCACTATGTCGTCATGCTGCAAGATTAATTGGCATATGCTGGTTTTTGTTTTTAGCCTTCTCCAGTTTTATACAGGAGCTAATGCTTCTCCCACAAATCTTAGATTTAACTGTGAAAGCTTAGCTTATTATCCAAAACAATTCCATCTCAGTTCTTTTGAAATGCAAGGACATTAGAAACTGCTGGTTATTGTGTGCAATATGTATTTTGTGTGTTTGGTACTAATCCTGCTGAATAAAAAGGACTGGATGGCTTAGTATTTATCTGCTAGGACTTTAGAACCTTTATTAACCCTTTTTAGTGGGTGAGCTCTGATTGGAGCTCACAGAAATACAGTGCAAATTGACCTCTTCAGTCATTATTTTCAGAAATTATATTTCCCCTCCCTCTATTATTGGTGAATTTGAACACTAACATAGTATCATGAACCTTGCTTTGATCTGGATGGAAAAGCATTGATTGCTTTCCCTTTTGAGAGGGAAAACCCCCACTGATATTATAATTGCATGTCTCATCAGTAGCTGAAAAGAAAAAATATTGTACCCTGATGCTCTTCTGTATTCCAAAGTATGTAATTTCTTCTCACAAAAGAGACTTTCTCTCCCTGCAGGTTTTGCTTTGCGTGTGGTGAACTGCTGCCTTTCTGTCTAACTAAACAAATACTAGTTAGTTGAAATAGATTCAAAGATTTATAATTGTTTGCAGTCTTCTTATGGAGATGGTGACTGTAATATATTCAAATTCAGGGATTGTACCTTGGATTTCCAAGCAGCAAACCAAGGCTGTTTACTCGCTGTTGTGAAGCTTTGGGAAGATATCTAAAGAATTCCCTCTTAGCACTGCACTTCATAAAGCTGTTGGTATTTCTTCCTTGACAGCATCTACCCTTAGGTGTTGAATTTAAAGATTTTTGGCATCTAGAGGTAAAAGGATAGAGAAGACAATTTTTAAGAAGGTCAGTAAGGAGCGCTGAGTTGCTGTTTTAGAGGTGACTGTCTCAGCTGCTTTTACAGCTTGTCCTTTGTCTTTGGAGTACCTTATTTTACAACAGAACAGCTGAAGGTTGAGTCAAGTTTGTTCAGAGCTGTATCCCCTGGAAACATATTGGCAAGCATGATTTAGCACTGCTTGTCTTAATCCTGTACATTCCTGACCATGGCAAGGCTGCACATTCAGGGAGATTTCTTTCAATGCTGCACTTGGAGTTTTTAAAGTGTGTGAAGCCAAAGGCATTAAAAAGATGATCCGAGAAATGAGCTTTTTGCTTTTTCTGTATTGTAGATAGAAACCTTAAAAGTCTCAAAAAGAGATTATTGCATAATATGAAACTATAGTTTCTGAAGAGGCTTAAGAATTAGCCTGAAATGTGAAAAATGTCTGAAGTGACACAACTATTTTCAGCACCATTGGGTTCTAGAAGTATTTGGGGCAGTTTGTGCCAACAGTCCACGCACGTAGAATTGGTGTGCAGATAAGCCTGTTCCAATGGTGCTTCATTTAGGCAAGAGACCTCCTTATGAGCAACCTTTTTCTCATCAGGGCAAGCTTCTGGACAAATTAAAAGGTCTCCAAAATAGTGGTTATTCAGTGGGTCTGTAGAGATGAAGAGGACACATATTAAAACCCATGCCAAAAGTAAGGGTTGCGGCAGGGACCCCAAAAATTATGACTCCTCTTAATGCAAAAAGGAGCAGAGTGTGTTTTATGAGGGTCTAATTATCGCATTTAAAGCAAGAGAGTTGGGGTTGGACTCTGACTGCATAGGAGATCTGTGTGTCATTGAAGTTAGGCCTGGTCCACACTGCATGGGATTATGTCTCCAGCTAAAACCCTGCTTCTTTTCAGCATTTCAATAATTTAGATAAAATTTCCTCCAGTAGAGCTCTGCAGAAAACTGAAACTAATTCCTTGGAGAGTTCCCTACCACAGAGCTGGGTGCTTTTGGGGGATACTGGAGTGGAAGTGTTACCACTCTTGTATTTCATGGTGCTTACAGTGGTATTTAGCATGGTACTACCATAATATTGTGACATGTCCCAATAGCTCTGAGGAGAAGGGGAATCATTCCTGTCTCAAAGAGAAAATGAGTCACACAATCACTTGAGAAATTGGAAGATCTTGTGGAGCAAAGTAGGGTGTCAATATGAGCAACTCATTATCTATGAGTGCAGCTGTTTCTTGTGTGTTTTAACTCATAAGCTTGGGTTATTTTCCATCAACTCAAAAAGTATTGGTTCAATAAAATGGTTACTTTATGGTTTGAAATTCTGAGTTGGTGAAAGGAAATATTCCAAGCAGTGTTCTTTTCCTGAGACAGAATCTGGACTTGTGCAATTGGGATGAAGTGAGCAGAGGAGCAGTGGCTGTTCCTAACTCATCCAAAGTGTTATTTAAGGTGGTTGGTTTTGATTATTTGTTTCTGTTAATTACCAGAGTTTTATTAAATGAATATGTGAAAGTTCGGGTTGGCTCTCTGCCAACAGCCAAACCTCACAAGAAAGATTCCCCCCTCCCTCTCCCGAAACGGCAAAAAGCAGCAAGAGAAAATTGAAGGAATATATATATATTTACATATATTGAATTTATATACTAGGCACAACAAGACAGGGACCCCCAAACCACCCCAATAAGGGACAAGGGGAAGGGAAAGGGGAGAGGGAGACAAAATAGGGAAAAAAAAAACAAAACAAAACAAATATATATATATACAATCTAAATTCAGAAATTAACTCAGTAAATAACAAATACAATAGTAAATTCAATACTTTCCTTAGAAAGGCAGATTCTTAACCTTCGCTGCCGGCCCAGGCAAAACAACCCCCAGAGCAGGCCTCGCTGAACACAGATAAGCCAGGCCCAAACACCGGGAGCTCGTCAGCGTGCGAGCCCGAGAAGGAAAAGAAGCAAAAAAGGAGAGAGAACACCTCCTCCTTCGGTTTATATACACCTGATTACGTAAAGAGATGGGATGGAATACTTCCTAGATCTTGACCCTGGTTACCAAGGAAGGCCTACAAAAAAACAACCCATCACAGAATAAAACGAGAAATGGTTCTATTGTTATTCCTTCCATGGAAAAAAAATGCTCTAATTGGTTGAGTACCACCAGCCTTGGTCACTTCTTCCTTGTGGCAGTGCTGGGTTCTGTTAGGCTTTGGGAAAGCAGGGCCAGGGAGGAGGAAGGGAGCCCAGAGGGGAATGAGCACTTGGGATCTGTGTAAAATCAGTTCTTTACGTTGCTCAGTGTTCCCCTCACAGATATTGCAGTTTAAAAAGAAACCAGCACATCTTCAGTCCTTGCAACTGCTGCTCGAATGCCAAAATGTTCTCTAAAGGAGGTTTTGTTACAGAAAATGTGGGTTTCTGCCCATGAACAATTGATTTCTCAGAGTTTAAGTAAATACACTTTTTGGAGAGAGATTTCCATCTTTTTATAACTCTTTTCCTTGGTATTTCAGGCCACCTTAGTTTTGGAATGAGGAAAAGTTGAGAGGTCTTTCAAGGATAGAACCCCTTTGTTGCAAAATGAATGTAGTGTAGTATCAGGGAGGAGCTTCTGCTTTGTGAGCAGAATCTAAAGCAGGTTTTGCAGCAGGTTACTAAACTCTTTAGCACAATCCTCGACCACTTGCTCTGGTCTTTAAGTCTTGGCCATTTCAAAAGAACTGAATTTATATCAAAATGCACTGGCTTGTTTGAAGGGAGGAATCAAATATTATTTGCATATGCCTAGTCATGTTTGGGACCCAGACATCATGTTATTGCATTTCAGATTATTACTGTTACCAGCAAGTTTGTCTCTTATTCCACTGTCATAACTGTATGTAAATTAGAGGGAAATTAGACTGAGTATCTGAAAATCTCTGTTAAATCAGACTTTCTATGTGGAAAGATTTTCCTGAAAGGATGCATTACTATAATCTTTAAATCAGTGGAGTTTCAGGGATGGCATACATCACTGTTCTGTTAGTATAAATAACTAAATGTAGTTGTATTTCTGTTATTTATTGCTTTGAGTTGTCTTATTGGAATATCAATATTATGCATAAGGTGAAAGTATAACTGCTTGTCTAACTCATGCTGTAAAAAAAAATGTGCTTCAAGTGGAGATGCATTTAATCCCTGAAGAGAGTGAGCATCGTTTGTTCAGAAAGGTGCCACAGTTTTGTACATCGACAGAGCTTCCAGTTGAGGTTAGAAAACATAGAACAGTTTGGGTTGGAAGGGACCTTAAAGGTCACCCAGTCCCAACCCCCTGCCCTGGGCAGGGACACCTCCCACCAGCCCAGGTTGCTCCAAGCCCCATCCAACCTGGCCTTGGACACTCCTAGGGGTGGGGCAGCCACAGCTTCTCTGGGCAACCTGTGCCAGGGCCTGCCCACCCTCCCAGGGAAGGATTTCTTCCCAATATTCCATCTAACCCTGCCCTCTGGCAGTGGGAAGCCATTCCCCCTTGTCCTGTCACTCCAGGCCCTTGTCCCAACTCCCTCTCCAGCTCTCCTGGAGTCCCTTTAGGTACTGGAAGGGGCTCTGAGGTCTCTCTGGAGCCTTCCCTTCTCCAGGCTGAACACCCCCAGCTCTCCCAGCCTGCCTTCATAGGAGAGGTGCTCCAGCCCTTGGGGCATCCTTGTGGACCTCCCGTGGACCCACTCCAAGAGGTCCATGCCTTCTTTTGCTGGCCAGTGCTCCAGCTGGGGTCCCACTGTCACCAATTACACTGATACTGGCCAATAACCCTGATACTTCATGCTTGCCAGAATCAAGCTTAATCTTCTAAAATCCTTGTTCCACCAAACTGTTATGTGTCATAATGGTTTATATTCCACTTGACATCCCTTCCCTAATGGAAAAGCTGTTAGAGATTGAAGTAAATAGTTTGGGATAGGGTGGATTATGTTTTTCTTCCAATAATTACTCACTGTGTTTCCCTGTGGCCCTGGTTGGGTGATACATTAGGGGAGGCTGGGGAGAGGCAGTGAGAACATTGTTATTTGTTTGGAGGTCATTCTGTGAAGCTTGATTTATATAAAATGCATAATACAGAAGCACCCTGCAGCCCTTAGCTTGGCAAATAGTCTTTGGAGAGTGAGAGAGTAGCTGAGCTCTTCCCGTGGCTGCAGGTTGGTCACCAGTGACAGCAATACCTACCTTGATTCCTCCTGCAAAGGTGTCACCTGTAGTGTTAACTAATGCTAGCTAATAATTACTGTGGTTTTGAAATTGCTCAATTTCTTACTGCAGCAAGGGACAGTTACTGAAAGTTGCAGTAAAACTTTGACTAGCAGGGTCCAGGGGGAAATCTGAGTTTGTAAGTTTTAGTTTAGAAATAATGTGTTTTGACGTGGCTCTGTTGTGTGGGTGTTGGGCAACATTTAAGCAAGGGAATCAGGGCTCTGTGCTGAGATGTCAGTAGGTCAGGGAGACTACATTTCTCTTAATCTTTTAATCATGAGGTAGCCAAGAAAGAAAGTCTAATGTTTTTATGACTCAGAATAATGTCACCTTGTCAAGAGCATTTACTTGCAATCCTGTCAGTCCTTGGAAAAGTTTTAAGGTATTAACAGAACTTTTTGTGCTCTGGACTCCAGCAACCACTGCCTTGTAATTGTGAGAGTTCAGCACACCTTGCAGGTTCAGGTTGGATACACCAAATCAAAGCATATGATCAGTGAGGATCAGTGCAAAGTTTTGTTGGCTCTGGGTCGTGTGAGAATCCTGCAAGAAGTGCAGAGGAAGAATCCAGCTGGCCAGAATTGCATAACCAATCCATTCTTGTTATGGCTTTTAATTTGGTGGCAGGAATGGCGGAGACTTGTGACAAGACGTGTCTTTGGCTGAAAAATGGGAATTTATTATAACACCAAGTGTTTGTGGAAATATCCTTTGAAATTCTGCTGAAACAGAGCTTTGGACAGGGCTGGTTTCCTGCTGGCTCTGCACTTTGAGGCCGAGCCTCCCTGACATTGCTGTGCTCCTTCCCTTGGAGGTGCCAGGCTGGGGGCAGCGCTCCCTGTTTCCCAGCCGGACCTCACAATTCCCTCTCCTTCCCTTTCCCCCTGGCGTGCCCAGTGTGTGCAGAAACCCAGGTGTGTCCAGAAGCCACTGCTGACTTTTAGAATTTAAGCCTTGTCATATTTTTTTCCAAAATGCCTTTGATTTCCTTCCCTGTGGGAAGTTTTGCAATATCTGTCTCCTGTTTTCCAGAATTTCTTGCTAAATAAATTTTCTGTTCCCACTTGTGCAAATCCTGTCATAGATGAGGGAGGGAGTGACAACACTATTGCTCTCAGAGCTGACTTAGCTGAGTTTTAAGCAGAGAAAGAAGTTAAAACAACGTGTTATTCAGTCACATGCACAACTTTGTTTTGGGCTGAGGAACGACTGGAGCAGGAGTGGCACCACCTGTGAGGCCACTGGGGGTGACCCAGAGGGCACATGGGGCAGTGGGCAGGTGATAACTCCATTCTTGGCACTGAATTACAATAATTTCACCTTAATATTGGCAAACCCTGGGACTGAAATGCATAAAAGTAGCATTAATTCAATGTATTCTAAATTAATTATTTTGCAAGTGGTTTATCTCTGAGTAGTTTCTAAAGCCATGGTTTTGTAGAATGATACGGACTAGAGTTATGCCCTTGCAAATGACATTTTGCCATTTCTAAATTTGGCTAGGAGAAAGTAAAACCGTTTGTGTTTGTGCAGAGACACTCTTTTATCCTGGAGTGACATGGCTCTGGAATTTTTGGTGAGCTTTCCAAACACACTCACCTGCTCAGGGTGTCCAGCACCTTCTGCTGTTCAACTTCCTTTTGCTCCGTGTAGCAGAGTGAGCTTCACTGCTCTGAATATTTGATGTTGTCACTGGAAAAGTCCCAGCTGGAAGGTGCTTATTTAATGACTTCTGTTTGGACCTTTTCTTTTTTAAAATAAAGAGACAGATGGGGGTGAATGTGACCTGCTTTGAGTAAAGCAAGAAGCTGAGAGGTTTTATGAAAACTTTTGTGGTCCTATGAACAATTTAAAGTTTCTAGACTTTTCAGTACTTTGGGCATTAGAGTTCCAAGGTCTTTTTTGCACTTGAAGTTCTGTTTTTACCGGGGGGAGAGTTTCATTTAGACAAATATATTGTGTGGTCCTGTTTCTTCCAGGTTTTTACAGATGGGAGGAGGTGCAGACACACCACATTGCAGGTACCAAAAACATGTGCCTGACTGTAGGACTCAGATAGTGAACCCTTATGTTGAGTGCAGTTATTGCTGGTTTGAACAGCAATTGCAAAACATCCCAGGGCATGTAGAGCTAAAGAGAGTTTAATAGGTAGGCTGGAATTGCTTTCTGTAAGCTATTTTCTGTTATCAGTCCTCCATTATTACGTGTTCCAGAGGTTCTAATTCTTTTTGTGACTGCTTCTTTCAGTGTTTTACTGGATTTATTTTCAATTTCATTTTGGCAAATGAGGGTTTACCAGTTTCTCCAAAGTGAAGTGCTTGAATATTAGACCTGGTTATGCATTTTGAAAAAGTCGAAATTAGTGTGAGTGCCTTGAATGTACTTCAGTAAGGCTTGTTTGGAAATATGTTTCCTGGCAAATCAGCCTTTGTGTTGCTTCGGTTTGAGTTCATGCGTTTTTGTTGCTGTTGTTTAAAAGCCTCGCTGACTTCTTTGAAGTTAGTTTGAGAATAGTTTTTAAAGCAATTCCACATCAGTTTCCACATCAGTTTCCCTTTCCACCTTTAAAACTGAAGTGTTAGGCATCTCTACTACAGATGTAACCTCGAGGTTTTAACTCTGGAATAAATAGCAGAGGTGATAAATCCGTGAAGAGCTCTCACAAAACAGGTAGTTTCTGTAGGACCTCTCAGAAATTCTCTTATCTCTGTGCTGTGGAGCATCTCTGTGCTCAGCAGGCAAGTCTGCAATTCCACTGACGTTTGTGGCTTCCAAATGGCTTATAAGAAAAACAGTAATTAATAAGTGGAAACATTGGGGGCTTTTTGCTTTGAAGTATGTGATGCTTCTTCTATGATCTGATACCCTGCATCGGTGGACCAGTTGCACTCATTTAGAAAAATGGCTTTTTGTTGAGCTAGCTCTTCCAAATTTAGTACCACTTCAAGGTGTATCTGACCTGTATGAGCCTCAGCCCCTCTGCCCTGTTATTTCCCCTGTGTCTCAGGGAACCTTCAGGTGAAGTGCGAGTGTTGGATGCTGTTGGCTTCTTAAAACAGGATTATTAAAGCTTTCCTTTTCCTTCAGAAGTATTTAACTTTTCTGCTTTACTATTTGCAGACCATATTGGCTTAAACCCAAACCAAACAAAAACAAGCCCAACGAAGCAAACCCACTGCTTTTTATGGCAAAATAACCTTCAGCAGAGGTTCAAAGAGGAATTTGTTGTTCTTGCTGAGGGAGGGTGGAAGCAACTCTATTCTTCTGAAGGAGTCTTTGGTCAGACCCTTAAGGATGAAAGAAAAACCCCAGTTTTATTTCCACAGTACTTTTGTGCTGTCCTAGACCACTTCTACTCTGGCATCACTGAATGTTAAGAGCCATGTGCATAAACTGAAGCCAAGCCCCGGGTTCCATATGGGAGATGTTGTCATGGCAAAATCCAAACTGGAAACTTGTTGGGCAGCCCAACTGCCGGGTGTCTGTGCATGGCTGAAATGGTTATTGCTCTCTGCCGACAGCAGTTTGGTAGCTGGTTGTTTGGCTACTGGGAGGTTTGGCTTACATTCCTGTGCTGTTTGATTCTGCTTTTGAAGTCATTTATCTTGACTGTCACACGGCTCTAGAGGGGCCAGGGCCACCTGGAATCAGTGCTGCCCAAAATAAGTCATTTAGCTTAGATCAACCTTGAATTCCATGGCTTGGAGAAGACAGGGAGCACCAGTTTTATTCTGCATGGAGGATGGTCTGATGTAGCAATCCATGTCAAAGATGAAGTCAGTGCTTTTCCCAGGCATTGGGAAAATACAAAACCTCCAAGACTGCCAGTTCCCAGCCCTGATCCTTTGCTGGGACTGTCCTGCTCTGAAGATTTCTCTGCATAACCATTTATTCCTGGCATTCTCTCTCCCAGGCGTTGCCATCATGGTCCATGTGAATGACCAAGGTCACCTGTTTTATGACCCCACTTGGGAAGTCCAGGTGATACATAAGTAAATCTGAGCCTAAGAGGGAAATCCACAAAATATCTCTCCTAGTGTCTCTTCACTCCTGCTATTATATCAATGCACTGTTTCCTCAAAACACTGCCATTTTTATTTAGCCTGGAACTAAGTTTAGTGTCTTCCCTCTAATAGAGGGGATTTGGCTGTTCTCTGCACTAATCCCAGGGCATTGCCATTTCATTGTCCTGGCAGTTGTGTAATGTGGCAGCCAAGGTGTTCTTGGGACATTTATAATCAACAAGAATTCAGATGTCCTGTAGGCCACTGTTTCTTGTTTTGGTTTTTTTTTTTCCTCCTGAGTAAAGNCCTTCTTCACTACATTTTCCATGAGTTTTGGAAGAGAGGAAACATCAGTGTTTGGGAAACAGCATTGCTGCTTTTTCAGTGGGTTGAAAAAAATACGAACTAAGTTGTGGCAGTGAGTTCTCTTCTTATTCACAGCTGAGAAGTTGTTCTACAGATCATGCCTGTTGATGTGGAGGATCACATAAGGCCTTTGTGATGTTCAGAACAGCACATCTTCATCCAAGAAATGAGCTGTTTCTTCCTGCTGTCAGATTATTTTGGTTGCAGTGTAGCTGATCAAACTTCTCTGGGACTTGGAGCTGCATGCCAGTTGCTGCAGTGAGGTGGATGTTGCTCACGGGAAGGAAGCTTCTGTCAAACTTGGAAGAGAAAAGGTTCTGGCAGTAATAGGACCCTTCAGTTCAGCAACGATGGTGCTGGAGTAACAGAAGGATAGTTTACCAAAGCTTCATTTTGGCCTTTATCACCAGAAAAGTGTGAAGGGAAGAATTTTCTTCCCACCCACCAAGTGTTGCCTCCTGGTAGCACAGAGTTTGTGAGGGCAGTGAGGGAATGTTGGTGCCATCCTACCGAGCCAGCGTTGTCATGGCAAGGGATGCCAATCACTGAGACCTGTGGCATGGCCTTGGAAAGCCAGCACAGGAGTCATCCCAAGCAGGTGTTTCTGTGTATATGCTTGCATTTTAATATTATAATTAACTCAGTCCTTAAAGAAATAAAAGTAGCCATCCCATTGCTAAGTTAAAAATAAACTTTGAAACTGTTTTCTTTCTGCGTTGACATTTTTTGTTGGCAGTAAGGTGGGCTAATCAATTCATGTGCTCTAGAAAGTAGGGTTTCTAATTAAGCACTAAAATTAGTTTGTGTTGGGTTTAATTTTAAAATTCTTTTAAAGCAATTAATGGACTTAAGGAGAAAACATGCATTATTTCCTCAACTACATATTTCTGGGCATCATTTATCTTCTCTCATCATAGATTTTGTTCTACCCAGGACTGGTTAGAGACTGGGTAATACCAGTCATTGGATAATGAGGCCAATTCCAGTGCGTTTAGCTAATTATTCAACAGTATAGGCATTTATGATTTCTTCTTTCTGACTATGCAACTTCTCAATCCTGTCCTTTCCCCATCCCACCACCCCCTTTCTTCTTCTCTCCTTTCTTCTTAGTAGGTTTTTTGCCAGAACACCAGCAGAGCTCCAGAAGACTCAGCTTGGTGGGGTTGAAGTTGCAGGTCAAATGTCTGAATCAGATGCTGAAAAACATGAATGACCTGCTCCAGGATGATGCCTGGTGTAAATCTATATCTGTCTGCATCACAGCTGCTCTTGCAAGTGGGGGTCAATAATGCACACATTTCAGCTGATTTTATCTCAGGTTTGGTGCTAAACTAGCAAAGACAAATGTTGTTCTTGCTCCTCTCCCCTTTTCTTCTCTTCTCACTGAAAATTGTGACCAAAATGATGTTCCCCAACAGGCTGTACCTGCAGTATGTCTCTATTATTAGACAATAATTCTGATCAAGTTATAGCTCTGGGTCATTTCCATACATTAGATATATTTAAAAGCGTATACTTGCTTAATTTGCATAATTAATACTTATAGGAAAGTCTCCTTTTTTTGAGCTCAAGTCTGTTGAATGTTAATGGACTTGCATTTGCAGTGTGGTAAGGGAGGGTAGAGCTGGGGCTTGCTTTGGTATGTGCAGCAAAATCCTGCAGCAAAAGCCTTTGACTTCCCTGTGTGTCAGCCCTGAAACCTTGCAGGGAAAATGCACTTCCCAGCCAGCCAAAGCTGTATTTCTAGAGCTTGTAGTGTTGGGGAACACAAACCAGGAGCCGGGTGCTGCAGATTGCTAGAGTGTTCTAGGGAAAATTTTAATTGATACTGCAGTAAAATCTGCGCTGCTAAAACCTTTAAAAAGTGGTGCTGGTCCAAAACACTTCCTGAATTATCTGAATGCTTTGTGAAGTATTTAAATTTCTCTCGTCTGCTGTAAGACCTAAGGTGGGAAACTGACTGTTGGGTTAAATTGTCATTGTATACTGCACTCCTAATGAGGGAGGTTTAGAAGGTGATTTTGGTGATTAAAAAAAATAATATATGTATATATATCTTTTTTTTTTTCTTTATTAGATTAGTCAAAAAGTGTCTCTCACCAAGCACCTTTTTGGTTTAACCTCTCAAGTACTTGATGTGTCTTCAGTTAGTAAGTAACACAGCCAACCAGTTCCAATGCCAGCAGAATTTTAAAATTATGTTAAATGGCATGAGATCAAAATATTTACCCTCTTTTCTCTGGAATATTTTATGAAATAAATAATAAACTGTAAGTACTGAGTGTATGACAGCAGTGGGCAAAGCAGTAAGCTTTCCTTTGCATATAAAATGTTGCTTTGTGATCTGCTAATGTCCTTCAGAGATTTTTGATAAAAAAGCTCCTTAGTGAGACATGAAAGGTGGACTAAAGTAGAAGAAACAGTTACGCTTTTTATTGGTGAAATATAGCTATGTTGTATTTGTAAAATACAGGATTGTACCCTCCATCCAGTGGATGGCATGGAAGGATAACTGCAGGCGTTCTCGGCACTGCCTTTTATGTTTCAGCCTTGCTTCACTAAGGACATCATTGATCTTCCAGAGTGGCACTAAACAAAGCTGTGGGGGCTGAAATAGGAGGGGCTGAAGGTAATGGTGAGACCTCGCTCCTTTTATGTGACGAATGAGTCTCAGGAGAGTTCCCTCGGGTGTGGGAGATACCACAAATCCTTATAAAAAAGAAGGTCTGAGGAGGGACTCCAGATGTGTGCTTGTGTGCTTTCCTGGTGGATGTTGTTCCTTGGTGTGTTGTGGTTTGTGCTCATAGGGAGCCCGTGTCCCTAAACCAGGATTTTGGGAGTTCAGAGAGCTAGAAATGAAGTGACACATCACTCAGGTTGTGTGCATAGTCTGGTGAGACTTCAGTTCCCTTTGGGATCCAGCCTCCAGCTTTCTTTTCATAGCTGTAGTGGCTTCTTCCTTGGGCAGGAGGAGACTTGGAGAGGTAGAAGGAGAAGGTTTAACTTGCTGAGGAGATATTACAGACACATGCCCTAATTGTAGGTGCTATTATGAGAGTAAGGCTGAACTGTGATGAATTAGGTAATTCCCTCTCACATGAGAAGAAGAATGAATTCTTAATATCTGGGAATTGGAAGGCAACCTTATTTAACAGGCAAAGGCAAAACTGTCTCCTGAAAAGGCCCTGTCAGAGTCCCTGGCTTGTCAAACTGCTTTCTGGAGGTGGGAAGCAGGTGAGAATCTGATTGAGAAGCTTTTTATGAACTTAACCATAAGGTGAGGAAGTAAAATCATGGCATTCCATCTTCCTCCTGACTCTGCTTCTCTGACCTCAACTTACTTTTAAAGACAAATCATTATTGATCCACCACAATCCTTCTTAGAAATTATTTTATGTGTGTAGGGAGAAATACTTTAATGCTGTTTCTCCTCAGGAGAGTTGTCTGCAAAGAGAAGTTACCCCCTTTGTAAGTGTTGGGGTATGTTGTTGTTGGAAGGGGCCTGGGAGACAATACAGATGTGCCAGAAAAGCTGGAAGGACAAGACAGAAAAAGGTTTTAAAAGATGATTGGGGGTCATGGTTTTGTATTGGAATAACAAACAAGCCTTTTCTTTGTCCATTTCTTGGGGAGAAATGTCTTGAGAGAGTGGTAGGTAAGAGTCAGGAAAAATCTTTTGCAGTTCTCTTTTTGCCCTATGGTTCTGTGTTCCAGCCCTTCAAAACTTCATGTTTATTTTTATCCCTATGTGGGACTCCCTGTGCAAAGCTTTGCACAGTAAATCTGGTGTCTTCTGCCTGCTGGGGCCTTGCTCTTGTGTTCCTGCTTTTGAAAGCCCTGTAGGCTCTGTAGGAAATGCATCTTCTTTGTCTTGGGCATGGTTTGTACGTTTTTAGGTGCTGACACAGTATAATTAAAATTGAAGAAAGCAGGGAAAGCTTTAGAAACGCTAATTACTGGTATGTCAGTAACAGAATTAGTGGGAAGTGAGTATGAAAAGATAAATCATCCTTCTGTGAACAGCTTTAGTAGATGTCTCTGCCTATGGGCTTAAAATGTTATATTTGAGCTGCAGGACCACAGATGTACCTGTAGCTGCCACTAATGATAAAAAGTCTCTTAATCTCAGTGAGGGAATTAGCTGACCTCTCCTTTGCATATTAAATACCCAGGAATTAATTGATCACACATTGATATGCTGGTGCTTATCATCCAAGTCCAGTGTGGGTGGTTTCATCCTAAGAGGTGGTGGGCCATGAAAGCATCTGGTAAGGTCTGCTCTGGGCTACCAGTGAAAGAGCCCTTGAGCTCTGCTGAATATGTATGAGCCTCACTTGCTTTTTAGCCTTAAGCCTGCAGGGCTGTTTGAACATTTTGGCAGAACTTGGTTTTTCAGAATCAAAGAAAGAGGAGCCAAAGCTTAGCTCTGCTCTGCATGTTGGTCCTGCAGTTGCAAAGGAAAACAAGTAATACTCCATTTGCTTTCAGGGTCTGAAAACCTGTCATTTCAGAACATGTTTATAGTCAAGTAGTGCAGGAGAGTAAGTGAAGGGAGGGTCTTTTGCCTGTTCTTGTTGGTTGGCTGGTTGGGATTTTTAATGGAAGTTATGAATTGTCTGCTGGGTTTCCTTTCTTACTTTTGTTATTGTTTCAGTTGAGCTGGTTCGATCTCTGTCAGTCAGGTGTGTCATGGTAATTACTGTGCCCTGATTGTTCAGCTTTAGCCATCAAATTTCACAACTTAAACTTTACTATTTAGAGTTCAAAAAAGCTTTGACACTTCACCCCCCCCCAACTGAAGGCTGATAGTCCCACACAAGTGCAGGTCAGACCTAGAGGTCTCACTCATTTATTGCTGCACAAAGACTTGAGAGAGGTCCCAGATTGCTCCATTGCTGCTTTCTCTCTCCTTCCTGCCTCCAGCTTGTGTCTCTCTTTGAAGTTTTTGTTTCATTGGTGTGTTTTGCAGGAGCCCAGTGTTCCAACAGCACTAAGGAGTAATGTTTAAATGTCCATTTAGGTTTAAAAAAGATATAAAACACTGTAGAAAAATGATGGACTTTGATTTTTGAAGTCTCTACAAGCCCTGAGTGCCACAACTCTCCCATGGCAGAGTGAGTCGAGCGCGTGTACCTCGGGAGCAGCTCAGCAAACAGGTTAGAGAAACAAGTGGCATTATGTGCAAACACATCCCAGCCCAAATTCTCATTGTGTGAACTGGAATTGAGCACTGGAAAGGTTTCAGACTCTGAGAAATACCTGATCAGCATAATAAAATCTCAGGAGCTGCAGATTGTTTTGCCTCTTGGAACCAGAGTTTACACGGACTTTGTCTGCGCTGAATGATCCAAAGAGAAATATGGGGTTCTGACCCTGCAATGAGTTTTGCATGGGCTCATTACCATTTAGACAGATGGGATACATTAGAGTTTCCACTTCTTGTTTTATTCTAGTAATAAGTGGTAGCTTTTTTAATAGTTTATGTTCATGAAACATTGTAATTTTATTACGCTTCAGTGAGATTTGCAAGCTGTCACTGAAATGAAAACAAAAAAATGCAAGTTATGGTAAAGCTGAAAGAAGATTTTAACAATATTCAGTTTGGATTATCTAAGATAATGTTTGATTTTGCCATTCCCCTTTCTCTGTTCAGCAGCTTTTCCCAGGAGCTTGTCCTACTGCTTTATTTCTGGGCTGTGTGCAAACCACGCAGGCTTTGTGTGTGTTCCTCTGTGTGTGAGGGCAGGGGAATATGTAAATGTTAGTATTCCAGAAGGAATTCTACCTTCAGACATGGCTCTGAGATTTCAGGTAGCCTCCTCTTTTGTTTGCCTTCTCCTTCACTACCTAATCCATTCCTCTTGTGCACTTCTTGCTTCTGGGGGCAAGATTAGCAAATGTGCTGATTGTGTGACAGCTCCTGTTGGTGGCAATGAGATGTGAGGTTTGATTGCTGCATTGTGGTGCTGAGCACTTGGGAGCAGCAGCTCACAGGGGGCTCAGGGCACACAGCAGAGCTTGCATCTCATTTGCAGCTCCCCCTGGCACATCACCTCTCCTTTCTTCTGTGGCTTTCATTTAAACCCCTTTGCTGTGCAGTAGAGGTGTGGCAGGAGCAATCACTTGAGCAAATCAGTTCATAAAGCTGGGGAGTATCGATCTGTGTCCTATAGAATTAGGAATTACTGGTTTGGAGAACAGTTTGCTGCTCTGACAACCAGCTGCTTTGTTTTCACATACAGTGTTAAAGTTTTTAATGTCTTAACACGTTAAATGCCAGCTGCTCTCTGCATCTGCCTGATAGGAGGGTGTAGCCACGTGGGGGTTGGTCTCTTCTCCAAGTAGTGAGTGATAGAACAAGAGCAAATGGTCTCAAGTTGCACCAGGGAAGATTTATATGGGATAATAGGAAAACTTTCCTCACTGAAAGGTTGGTCAGGGGAGATTTATATTGGATAAAAAGTAAACTTTCGTCACTGAAAGGGCGGTCAGACATTGGAACAGACTGTCTAGGTAAGTGGTGGGATCACCATCCATAGGAGTGTTTGAAACACTTGGGGACATGGGTTGGTGGTGACCGTGGCAGTGCTGGGTTCACAGTTGGACTCAATGATCTTCAAGGTCTCTCCCAACTTGAACAATTCCATGATTTCTGTTAGCTTCTTATCCCCAGCCTACATGTGCAGAAAAGTCAGACTGTTCATTTTTATACTCTGAGGGGAGCAGTTCCTGTCATACCTAGCAGGTGTTGAGGAAGATGCTTCCCACAGATGTGCTGTGCTGCCGTCTGACCCAGGGCTTTCACATCCTGTTTGTCCCAGCTCCAGTTCCACTGCGGGTGAAAAACTGCTGGGTTGGGTTTCTCCAACTGTTGTTTATATTGAGTGAAAAATGCAACGTTGTAACAAATGAGAAAAAGCATCTTGAGATGCTACAGGAAAGCTCTCCGAGAAGGAAACATTATTACCTGGCACAAATTAGGTACATGGACTGTAACGGAGCAGGTTTCTTTAAAAGAAAAAAGGAGTTCTAAGGGCAAATGTCTGCTTCATACAGAGTATTCCTTACCAATGGGATCCTGCTTATGGAATATCACAGTGAAATACAGATTTTCCATGTGGCAGTAGTGGGTTTGGATCACTTTGAAAATCCCTGCAAGCTTTTAATTTGTAAGTTCATGGGGAACAAAGGCAAGTGAAAGAAAAGGTCAAGATCAAGGCCACTGTAAAGCTTGTTACTGATTTGAGGTGGTCATTCTGAAACAGGTGAAAATGGACTAACTTAAAAAAAAACCAAAACAACCACCTTCTCCCTGGCTCATCCAAAGCTGGCCATTCTGTGCTGAGGGAATCAGGCAGCTCAGTCTCAAGTAGTGAGAGTGGAGTGAGAGCAAATGTCCACTATTTGGCTAAATATAGAAGTAAATAAAATAGGAGTAGAGAAATTTTGCTTCAAATGAATGCATTCTTGATTTGAAATGTATGACTCTAGTGGGAAGTTTTATGTGTTCTTTTGCCCTTTGGAAATAGGACTATTAAAGAAGTATGTCTTTCTGTCAGAATACCTGGGTGCTTGTTAACCATTTGACTCTGTAAGCTCACACTGGAGATTCATCTGGAGATAAGGGCCATCTGTCCTCAGCAGAAAGTAATCAGAGTGGGGTACAGGAATGTTTGGAGTACCATGGTTGAATGGACCATGATTAGCTTGGTCCCCTGTGGATGGACAGCTTTATGGCTCTTTCTCTGCTGGAAATAAATCCAGCCTGTTTCATAAGTATATATTTAGTGTGCCACTATAAATGTATCAAATAGTAAATATAAAGTGCTATTCATATGAGAAATATTCGGGGGAATGTGTTTCTTGGAGTCTTTGGCACTTCACACAACTTGGGAGGTACTGTTTGGAGGTAGGCTGTTACTGTGGAGAGAAAATGGCATTAGAAAAGTCTGCTAGGATTGAAAATATTACAAGATTTGTTGGTTTTCCCATGGCAATTTGTGTTTATGGTTTTCTCTTAAGCAACTTGAGCAGTTCTGTGCTTTTCTGTTTGTGGTGGGGTCTGTTTGTTTGTTCGTTCATTATATTTTGGTTTTCTTAATGTTATACCTTAAAACCAAACACAGAAGGCTTTGGGGTGACCTTGTTGTGGCCTTCCAGTACCTGGAGGGAGCCAACAAGAAAGATGGAGAGGGACTATTTGCAAGTTCCTGGAGTGACAGGACAAGAGGGAATGGCTTAATTCTGAATGAGAGTAGGTATAGAGTGAGTGTTGGCAAGGAATCCATCCCTGGGAGGGTGGGCAGGCCCTGGCATAGGTTACCCAGAGAAGCTGTGGCTGCCCCATCCCTGGGAGTGTCCAAGGCCAGGTTGGAGAGGGCTTGGAGCAACCTGGGCTGGTGGGAGGTGTCCCTGCCCAGGGTAGGGAAGCTGGAACAACATAATCTTCAAGGTTGCTTCCATCCCAAACTATTCTATGATTCTATGAAGCTGTTAATTTGAACTTATTATCTCCTTTTTGTATGAAGATGCTTTTTGTTTTTGAAGACAATCTCAGCTGATAAAGTTGAGTCTATCTAGTTCCTAAGAAGAAAATTGGATGGTAATGGGAGAGAAGCTGTAAAATTAAGATCCAAACCAGGCAAAAGCTGTTCCTGTGGTGCCTTCAGCTCAGCTGCTGAAGGGCTTGGGCAGAGCTCATGGCCCACAGCCCGAGTGCTGATCCTTTCCTTTTTTCCCCCTGCCCCCCCTGTTCTGGCTGAACACAGATTATGGTTGTTGAAAGTTGTGTGTGTTTGTTTGGCCTGGCTGTGGAATCAGAATTCACCAGCTGCTCTTGGGCAGCTTTTATTTTGTGCAACTGTCCATAGCTAAGGATCCTGAATGGAGATGCTTCCCAGTTACCACATGTAAGTTGTAATGGAGTTACGGAAAAGGAAATGATTTCTGGTGGAAGTAAAGAAAGGCTTTGCGTTGCTTTTTAGTTTTTTAGTTGCAGCTGCTTAGTGGTTTTAGAGCTACTTGCTGCTTGGAAAAGATGCTATTTAGGGTCTTTTTTTTGTAGCCCTAGTAGAAGCTGGAGAAATGGCTTTTCTGGTGCCATAGTAGGTGTCTGAGGAATCTTCTTCAGTTCAAGCAGTAAATTAAGCCAGACTGCAAACCAAAACATTGCTTATGTTTGCACATTATATCTATAGAAGTACCCATGAGCAGAGCTTTTCATGGCTCATTAATTGAAGGAATGGTGATAGCAATGGGTAAAGCCTTGAATTGTTATCTGGAGGGATCCATACAGGAAAACCTGGAATAATGATGGTGCCATTACTTATAAATAATAGGTAATTCCTAATCTTACCAACATAAGCAGTGTTTGTAGGGGTTCTAAACTGAGTTTTAGAGATAACTATTGGCTCCAGTTTATTTTACTTCCTGCAAGCCCAATTCATTCCCACCTTTGCAAGCAGTTACTGAAAAATGGCTCTCATGTTTTGCCAGCTTTTAGTTGTTGTCTCATTTCTCCGTGTTGTAAAGACTAACAGTCGTGATCTGTATTTCTTTCCAGCTTCATTAGTTTGGCACGTGGGTGCTCATTGGGTAAAGTTGAATATTTGACAGGAACTGGCATTTGCAGTAATCTTGAAGCACTTTGATCATGTGGTAAACTTCTCTGAGCATCTTGGGCATGCCTTTGTAAGGTCTTCAGGCACTTGGCCATAGTTGTGTATGCTGAAGGCACTGAGGAGCTGGAGGGTGGCGGTCTCAAAAATCTCACAAAAATTTAGTATGTCACATACAGTTAATTACATCACATCTCACAATTTAATATATTTACATTTATTCTGTGAAGGACACATTTTGCAAAAAGAAATAATTCATGGCCTCTGAAACCCTTTATGAATAGCATTTTTGTGTGTATTTGCATTTAACATGTCTAATCTCTGGTGCGACTGTAATTATATTACATTTTCTTTAGTTGATGGCAGTGGTTTTATTCCCTTGGATCCCTCTTCCATTGTCTCTTGTCAACGTGCATAGTTTATCAGAACAGAAGGGCAAATACATTACAGAGTTGTAACATTTAAAACAATTAATTTTAGGCCTGTATTTCCTCAAGTACTTGTTCAAGTGTTTAGAAATAGCCTGTGTTACTGTGTACTCTAAACTAGTGTTGCGTCCCCTCACAGAAGGAGTCTGCTATACCAAAAGTCCCTAATCCATAATAAGGTGGGGTTTCTTTAAACCTAGAAATTTTACAGAGCTAAGGAAAAAAAAAAAAAAAAACCAAAACAAAAAATGTTTTTAGAGAAAATTTAAGCTGAAATATGTTCTAATGTTTGTGAAAATAGTGGTGACTGATGGGTATCTGGAGATAAGGTAGTTATTTGCAAACTAAACTGGCACAGTCCCCCTTTCTGCTCCTGCCCTGAGGAACAAACTTGGGTTTGCCCTGTTTGTCTCTCCCGTTGCAATAACCCCACCAAACCTCCCGGGCTGAGGGGCAGCAGCACAGTTGGCCCAGTTCTGGCCGCTCAGAACACGAGCTGAACGCGCCTCCGGAGGGCAGAGGGAGGGGATGAGGTGGTTTCCAAGGATGCTGGGCTTCAGTGGGCTGGGGTTGCAAGGCGTTTGCTGTGGGAGCTGATGGCTCTCCAGAGGGGGATCCTGCCAGCGCCGTAGGAAGAGGTGTGACATCACATCGAGGCCTGGCCAGGAGAAGCCAGTTTGTCAAGGCAGAGCTTTTCTGGATCTGCGTGTGGGTGGCTTCCTGCTGGAGCCTGAAGAGCTGTCAGCGGTACCTTCTTGTGACAATAGTGTGGGGGAAAGCTGTGCAGGAGAAGTCTTGAGAGCTAAGAAGTGTTTTAAGATACTTTTCCTTCGTGCTATGCTCAAAGACCACTGATATGGCTTGAATAGAAGAGAGATTACAATCACAATCTTTCCCCCCAATAGGTCTTTTAAGCATTCTTTGAAGAGTCTAGAAGGAATAGTTTAGGAATGGAGTTACCTGTCAATCACAAGGAATTTTTTCACTGGCATCTCATTGTATTTGAATTGATAAAATGTCCTGTTGTCTGCTTTGGAAGTCAAAGAATTCATTTTGGACTACTTCTATATGTGCCATGACAATTATTTCTATATGTTAGTTAATCAAAGAAAATTGGATTGATTGCTGCTTTGAGTCACAGGCATTAAGAAGGAGGCAAAGCATGTCATGTTGCATACCATGTAATGTTAAGGGAGGTGTTTAAATTCTAATAAATCCAGGAACTCTGAGGTGGCTACTGAAGTCAGACAGTTTAGGCTGACTTAGCCCCCATAGGCTTTACCTGTAATATTTGTTTGCTTCCCTGGTAATTATATATCTGCTTATAAGCTCCATGACAGAATTCAGGTTAATAATCACCCGAATGTGCTGCAGCAGCAATGAGTATTCCCCTCAAGGAGGGGAAGTTCTTTTTTCTCCTTGAACCAAGAGGGTCACACAACTGAAAGCTGTTGTGTAGCTGCTTGTGTGTTTGACAGACACTGTATTTAGAACATGGGACAGAAGGATAATACTTCTTGGGCTGGCAGAATGCATTCTCTTGCAGACCTCTGTGATGAAATTTGGATATAACTCTGTGTTTTGTTTCTCCATCCTTACATTTCTGGAGGAGTTCTAACACATCACAAGTCTTAAATATTTGGTGTTTCTTGTTTTCTAGGGACGGCAATTCGGTTGGTGCAAATCCTCTGTTTCTTTCAACTATTTTTTTTTAAATCTTTGTAAGAGTGGTACGAGACTACAAGTGGCAAGACATCTTGCATTTGTACATTTGTAACTAATAATAATTAGTAATGAATAATAATTGTGTGTGGTTACTGTAAGTGATGAGAAAATCCGTTATCACAGCTACACCAAGCTCACTTTGAGAAAATGTGGGAAAGTATCTTTGCATAAATCATCTTTCCTGAAAGTGCTGTCACCATGCTTTGCTGGTGCTGTGGAAGACCGTAACAGAGGAGATAAATGGGTAAAACTTGGTCAGAAAAGCAGTTTAACCACAGTTGTGTGAACAGGGAGGTGTAAATCCTCCCCCAAATCCTCAATGTTTAGATGTACCTAAGGAATGCTCAAATTGCTTCCTAGGGACTCTTTTAATCAGTCTTTCAGTGATTGCAAACTTTTGGTCCAGACAGGCATCTCAATGGGATGAATCAACCCACTGTGAAAATCCTCCTTTCTGTCTGGAATGCAAGTGGGATGCTCAGTAGGGGTGATTGAGCCACTCTGGATCCAGCAATAATTCAATTTGGTTATTGGGTGTCAGTGACTCTGCAACAGGCGTGTCTGGGCTGTTCTGGGACTCATGCTCAGCCCTTCTCAGGGCACAGTGCTGTGCCCACCAGACAGGCACTTGTATTCATCCCGCCTGCCATGCATTTGCGTAAAGTGAAAAGGTGTGTTAAAGCATTGTGTGAAATGCTGGAGGTGCTTCCTGTTCTCTGAATTCCTGATGTGATGCTGCTGGTTAGATCTGTCTGCCTGGCAACTTGTGTCATTTGTGTTTTATAGCTCTTTGCTGTGAGAAGATGCTTAGCTGAGCTGTAGGTTATCCTTTGGCAGGCCTGGCCTATGACTGTGACCTTCATAGCATGTGTTGCATGCTTGGCTAGCCACCAAAATGAGATGAGAACAGAAAGAGAGCCTTTTCCTTCTTAGGCTTGACTTAAAGTGTATGCATGATTTTATCTAGTGGGTGAGAGAACTTCATTCTCTTGAATGAAGGTCTTCTCCTCTGTGCATCAGCTGAGAGTATTCCCAGTGATATTCAGGTGATGAAGAAGGAGAAGGAAGCACCAAAAAAAAGCAAATTCTTGTTCTTTAATACTTGAAAAATATGATCCAAACTCCCCAATGGCATGGCCTGTGCAGGCAGAATCATGGATGGCCTTGAACTTCTACTGTAGCAACAAGGAGAGCAAGGGTTTAGACCAATTTCTTTGCATTACTAAAGAAGTTTAACACCCTCGCTGGGCACTTTGGGTTTAAGGTTGATTCCTCTTCCTTGCATAAAGGCTTGCAGAATGGCGAGTTTTTGAAATAGGTCCAAGTTCAGCATTTAAGCACACACTGAACTGTTGGGTTGAACTTAGTGCAGTCCTTTCCACTAGAAGCAGACTGCAGGAATTTTCCTTCCCGTGTGCATGGAGCAGTCTGGCAGCATTCCTCTGGTGCAGTGTCATAAATGTATGTACAAGAAATGTAGCTGACAAATTCTCAGTGCGTTTCTTTTGCCTTGGGAGGGGACAAGAGTGATGTATTGCTAAGCAAATCTTTGAAGCTTCTAAAGAAATGTGCTTTAATCAGCATCATTTGGGGAGGGGAACTCCTTTCCCCCTCATATTAATTCTCTCTTAAATGTGGATTTTAATGAAAAACTTTGAAAAATGCTTTTGGCTTTTTTTTTTCCCCCTTTTCCCTTCAGTTGGTCATTTATATTCTGCACAGACTAGAATAGCACTGTGGGGGGAGCACTTAAATAGGGAGAAGATATTTGTCATCTGTCACACTCTGAAATTGAACTTTTGATATCGAGTTATTGCCTTAGAAATAACTTCAAAAAATGTACATGCGGAGAAAAGCACATGGTGGGGGAAGCTGTTGAACTAGTTATTGCATAACACCGTGCTAAATCCTCTGCCACGGAAGAGTCTTTAAAAATATTTCTTCATGAATAAATTAAAAATTACATTCATACAGTATGAATTTCTACAATTCCTTGACCACTCATATGGTTTTTTTTTTCTTTTAACAAATTCACAGATCACCAGAAGTGCTGCAGAGCTTTCTAATGAGGAATTGCTACCCAGTTTTGTTAGGTGCCTTGAAAATCCTTATAGTACATTTGCATGTATTAAGAAATTAGAAAAGAGATAATGGGGTTGTGTTTTTTTGACAGTTAGGGAAGTAGAGCTTGAAAGTACCAATGGTGAGTTGCACAGAAACCAAGTGGGGAGAAATACCTGCTCTTTCATAATGCCTGCAGTGGCAAGAGGATTCGGACCTTGGCATGGCACTTCTGTTTTGTAGAAAGATTTGGGAGGATTATAAACGAGATGAAACAAAGGAGCAGCTTGCCCACAGGGCTGGGATAATGGAACTGTTCCTCATTGATGAGTCTAAGACCATGAGGGAGAATGATGGACTCCCCTTCCCCATAACCAGTTTTGCTTCTAAATGCTTGCTAAAGGGAAATACCTGTTGAGTGGCTCTGCTTGTTAAACCTGGCATTTGTTGAGATAAGTGAGCTGCTCATATTTTTTGCTGGATCAGGTTGTTTGCTTTGTGCTTTCACTCGTCCCCCACTGACAGGCTGTGCTGAAGGCTCTGAGGCTTTGCCATTTGCTAACACAGGGCACAGCAAAGCCATTTCCTTGTGCTCTGCAGGGATGTGTCTTTTGTCTGGCTGCCCTATTTGGAGCCATCATAGCCTGTGGTCGTGTCATTTCTTCCCCCAAAACGTTACAAATTCTATTTTCTTCTCCTTTTGGCATGCGGTTGGACTCAATGATCCCTGTGGGTCCCTTCCAGCTCGGCATATTTTGTGCTCCTGTCACAGTTTGGAGCAGGGTTGTTGCAGCACCAGGAGACATGTAGTGTGGCTGTGCCCACGCTGGCACAGCAGCAGAGGTGACAGCGGAGCTGGTGCCGTGTGGGTGCTCCATCTGATTCCGTGTGCAGTTGGCCATGCCAGGGCTGGATCCTGGGCTCTTTACTGGCTGAATGCCACCTCGGCACACGGGCAGGGATGCCAGCACGCAGGAAACCTCACATGCCTAAGAAATAGGGGATTAGTAGCTGGGAATGCTGGAAAAGCAGCATTTTGTTAATCCCTGACTTGTGCTTTTGGAAATAATAAAGCATGTTTCCCTCCTCCCCCCCCCCGCCCCCCCAGTAACTCCCCTCATTTTTCAA
>VXBX01005809.1:231665-248818 GCA_013400415.1 Scytalopus superciliaris
CATTTTTCAAACATGATTTATGTTTTCTCAGATTTTGTAAGAGTTGAATCTGATTTCTTTTTGAAACAGTTTTTATAGAGTGTTTATTGTACAGCCTTAAACTGTCTAGAAGTATTATTGGATCACTGAACTGATCTCCGGGAGAAAACATTTGTGCATCTACATTGAATACAGCTGTAAAGCTCTGTAATATAATAAAAGTTTTATTATCTGAGGATTATTCTAGCCCAGATAATCTTCTAGAATCAGCAAGCCAAATTAATAAAGGAACTGGTAATAACTGTAGTTTATGAAGTGCTGGCAAATAGAAACAGTGAAGGAGTTGGGGAATAAGCTGGTCATAATTGTTTCATTTTCTTTGATATTATTTGCGTTCTGCTACAAATCCAGCTCTATTTGTTGGAAATAAAACAGAATATTTAGAAAATATATGTCTAATATAAATGAGGTAAAGATGTTACTGTCCCTTTTGAGCTACTAAATGTTTTTATAACCAAAACCATCTCAGAAGAACAAAAGTCTGATCTCCTGGGATATGAACAAATGAAGGTCGGACAAAACCTGGACTCTTTTGAAATATATGGCTTTGATTCCAGCAGTTAAAATCTTAAATCCCTGTTTCATTATATATTTAAAAATTAATACCTCTGGGAAACAAAGATGTTTACTACTTGAAAGAGCCCCAGGCGATTTTTTTTTCCCCCCTTCCCTGCTTTACTTCTGCAATAGATGGGCTTTGAATAAAATGCATGATAGAGAGGAATCTCTTAAACCAGTAACCATACCAGATCTGGTATGAGTCACCATACAAATCACACTGTACTGAAAGGAGTTTTAACATCAGATTCATCTGGATCTGTTGTATGATTTGGGTAAAGTTAATTCATGTTTGTTAATGTATATAATAGTCATGGGATGAAATACTTGCATATATAGATATACTGAATGTTGAAGTCACAATTAATTTCTTACATGTTGAATGACTTTTTATCATTCTAACTCTGCATAGTGAAAATAAAGACAAGGTAAAGAAATCCAGAAAAAGGGGAAAAAACATCCAACAAAAACCCCCAAGCCAAAACCCAACCCCAAACTTTTTTTCCCCTTCCATCCAGCAGAATAAACTGTCAGTTGACCGGGCATGGCCAGGGAAGTCCACAGCATACTGTGATGTCTCAGTTGAGACTCTGCTGTAACACTGAGGCACAGGCACTGCCACATGTGGCTGTGACATTGCACAGGAACATTTTCAGGATCAGTTCTGGTGTCCCCTCATTGCCAAGAGCTCCAGTCACTAATGCAGTGAGGGCACCAGTCATCTCAGATCTCCAAGAAAAACAAATGGGATTATTTTAACTAAAGCATCCATAACTTTCATGACCAGGTACAGAAGCATTGTTGTCTACTTGGTGCCTACAACCCTGTTCTGGCTTCCAGAGTGACTCCAGGTGCCAGGAACGTCACTTTTATTTGAATGTTAGTAATTTCACAGAGTATCAGAATCTGCTGGGTTGGAAGGGACCCACAAAGATCATCAAGTCCGACCCTTAGTCCTGCACAGGACTGTCCCCAAGTGCCACACTATGTGCTTGAGAGTATTGTGCAAAAGCTCCTTTAGCTCTGTTGGGCTTGGTGCTGTAAACACCTCTCTGGGGAGCCTGTTCAGTGCCCAGCCACCCTCTGGGCTGAAGAACCTTTTCTAATGCCCAGTCTAAACCTTCCCTGGCACTGCCCTTGGGTGCTGTCACCACAGAGCAGAGATGAGTGCCTGCCCTTCCTCTTCCCCTCACAAGGAAGTTGTAACTGCAGTGAGGTCTCCCCTCAGCCTTCTCTTCTCCAGGCTGATAAAGGAAGCAGCAGGTGTGCATGTTTCACACTCAGAGTGCTATAGGGCAGTGCTTCCAGACTGCATTTCTAGCGAGATCTTGTCTGAGGCACGCAAGAAGCTCTTTAGAAGAAAGTCTTTGACTCATTTAATAGAACAAGGAAACCCATCACTTGCTGCTTTTGCAGTTTGTCACGTGATGAGAGATGACAGTAGAGGTGGCACAGCCACTGAGAGGCTTTGCTGCCTGTCCATTTGACATACTGAACTCATACGGCGCTGTCAGTTTTATTTGTAATGCTGTAATTGCAATTACTGAAATCCTGGGGAGTTAAAAGAGGAACGAGATAAATTTCACACTGTAAGCTAAACTTGGAATAATATTGCATTTATGGAAGGTGGAAGCATTTGAAGGTGTAGTAAAGGTCTGTATCACTGTTGGTGGGAGGTGATAGTGGAAGACAAACCTCTCACAGTAACTATTTAATTAAAAAAGTAATAATTTCTCCTCTTTCTGTGGTAATGCATTTTCCAAGTATCATTGTAGCTGTTTTCTTGTTGTCCTCCCTGATTGTCAAATACTGTGATTTCATTTCTCCACCAGGTTCAGTTGCAGATGGTAGCTCATTATGGGCTTTTTGCTGATGTCTTGAGCTCATGCTGTGTATGTTATCTGCTAGAGTTTCCCCTCCAGAACAAGGGCATGTGGTGCTGTCTGGTCTAGAGTTTCATTCGTTCCATGTCCAAACATTGGTAAACTCTCTCCTAGGGTGCAAGAGCCAAGTGGAGCAGGGTTTTGAGGTCTCTTTCACTGCACTAGATGGATGCACAGGCCAACAGGACACATTTCCTCCCAGAGACATCTTAACACAGCTTTTATTTATCCCTGACTCACTCAAAGCTTTGCCACCCTTTATATAGACAACAAAGTTATGCTTGACTCAAAATCTACCTCCATGATAATTTCAATAAATTCAATTTCTTTTGTTTAAGAGATGTTACTGCATAGAAGCAGCATTCAAGGACATTTAGAGAAAGCAGAAGGAACTCCAGTGGTGCTGTAGTGAACATGTTAATGGATTTTATTGTAAATTGAAAAAGATAAAGCAACTTAATACCGTAGCTTGGCCAGGTCTCATTTAGGCTTTGTTTGGTGTCATGGCAAACATTGATGTTATCTTGTAATTTAGTTAAATTTTAGTTCTTATGGTGACCATTCTCTATATTTATATAAAATGTGTTGATAGAAAGCGTAATTTTCAGCCTGATCCTCATGGATTTGTACATCAAGATAAGAATTTCTCACTCTAGGCTTTGCAAATTCAATTTAAGCCATGTTTTGTGAGCTACATAGAATCACAGAATGGTTTGGGTTGGAAGGGACCTTGGAGATCATCTGGTTTCATGGGCAGGGACACCTTTGTCCGGTGGCTGAAAAGGAGTAAATGAAGTGAAGGAAATAGTGGAAAATCTTAACTATCCAATTGCAAGGGTGCACATACTGAGTAGTGGAAAATACTTCAAATGGAAAAGCTCTTTTTAGGTGCTGGAATAATTGTATGTTGCTTGAAGTACACGCCTCGAACAGTTTAAACAGTTATTAGAGAGTGTTGCCAGATTTTATCGCTGCGGTCATGCATATAGATCAGTGATCCCCGTGCAGCACTGCAAAACGTGTGAATGAGGTGCTCTGGCTAAAAATAAACCTATTGAGTGCTGTTCCTAATTGCCACGGAGCACTGGGTAAATGATAATGATTTGAGCAGTACAAAGTTGACTCAGAAAATTTAACTGCAACCTTACACGTGAGTCTTTAAGACATGATAAAATAGTTGCAGGTTTTCTTTGCTTGCTTGAGGGTTCAGTGGTTAGAAAATAAAGCAAACAGATGAGAAGCCATCAAAGAACAAAGAGTTCTGTATGGGCGTACAGAAGGATGGAAACACTGGCTTGAGATGGGGGACAGTGGCTGCCCAAGCTTGGAGAGCACATGTGCAAGGTCTTACCAGAAGGCACCATGCAATGCTTTACAAATTTCACTTGGCACCAGGAAATCTGCAAGTGATACGTCTCTGAGTAGCTGCAGCCGGTCTTTAATCATCCTCAGATTAGCTCATTAAACTTGGAGCCGTTTTAGTTCTGTTCTTGCATCGTTTGTAAGAAGTAGTGACAGGTTCTGGTTGTGTGGAAACACGTGGCAGGGTTACAGCTCTTGGAGTAGACTTGCTCTGACTTACATTATCAAGCTACTTAAAGCAGCTCAAAATATAAAGAGAAATATCTGAATATCTGTGAATTTGTTTTTAAAGAAAATAAAAAGTTCTCAGAACCTTTGGCAACAGTTGAGTGTCTTAAAGCTGATTGATGGAGGGCCAAAAGAACCTTTTTTTCCCCCTCCCACTTTTAGAAGACTCCTTTTAATACTTCATCAAGTTTCTTTCATGCCTTTGCACCCCAAACAGAATCTATTTCCTTTCTTGTAAGAAACTGGTTGTTGATGAAGAGTCTGCCATTGCAACCTCTGCAGTAATTCCAGATTTTTAGGAGATTGAATAAATGGGGCCTCACATCAGTTTCTCTGTAGATCCATCTTCAGTATGACTTGGGAAAGTGAAACCTTTTCCTCATGAAAAACAGCCCTAAAAATCAGTAAGACACTTTTTTTTCTGTAGCAAATTCTTTGATTATCAATGTCTTTATGGTTATTCATACTTTCAGCCAACTGCAGCAAATGTCTCATTTGCAGGCACACTGAATTTCTGCTCCAGCAAGGGTTTGAGCTATTTAGGGAAACGAATGAACCACAAAGGTTTTTATTTAATGATAAATTTTGTGTGAATATAATTTTTTTCATGAGTGACTGGCTTCCCTAGATCAGACTCCTTCACAGGGAGTTTTACAGCAATATGCAGTACCTCTGACAACTATAATTTTCTAAAACTCTGGGAATACCAGATGAAAGCATAAATAAATATTGATTTGGTGGAGCCTTAAGTAAGGCCCAATCAAAGCAACAATGCATTTTAAAACTAGCGCTGATTACTCCTGGACTATGGTTTTATCCTTCCCAGTTTGAAAATGTGAAGTCTTTGTAGAGTCAGGGAAATATATTGAGAATTCTGATTAGAGATTCATTTTAACTTATCACTCCAGTCTTTGGCCACTTTTATGTTATTTGCTGAGTTTGCGTTCATAGAAGGGGGAGAACTTTACTGCTGAAGCAAATGGAGGCAGGAGGTTTAAAAGCAGAGATGCTTTTTGCCATCTAAGCCTTCAGTAGTAGGTGTTGGAACGGGGATGTGGACAGGACACAGCCAAGTATTCCCATCACTGCCTCAAGTCCTGTGCTGGGAGTTGCCTTCTCACTCATTTAATTCACTTTGCATCACTTTCATCTCTGCTGCTGTGAGAAATATCTCCTGAGTGAAATTTCGGAGACAGCCAAAAACTGTGGAGCAAAGAACTTTATTACCAGCACGTGCTAGGTGTCTCAGCCTGGGGGAGGCTCTGAGCACACACCAGGGTTGGGGTCACGCCTTTTATGGTCTCTTTCTTTTGCATGACCGCACCTTCCCAAAAGCCAGCCCCTCCCAGGGGGCTTCACTCCCTTTCCTTAAAAGGTGAGAATTCATGGATAATTGGATTTTATCAGCTGACACAGGGCAGGGAAGGCCCCTTCTCTCTGGGGAGTGTGCCCTTCCTTGGAGGCAAATCCTCCCACAGCCCTCCCACACATTTCCTTAAAAGGAAGTGTTTTGGGTGCTGAGCCCTCATTGGTCACTTTTGGGCAGGAAAAGCCATTCTGGCTTTGCTGGAACTTTCCATCCCTCAAAGGAAAGGCTGTGAATGCCCAACTCCCCTTGGCGGTCTCGAGGCAGGAAAGGCAGCTCTGCCTTGTTCAAATATACCGAGTGTTTCAAGGCAGGCTTGAAAACGTAAAGTTTCAAACACTGTGACTCCCTATCCTGCCCCCAAGGGCCCTGGGCAGTGGGGCCAGAGGGGACCATTTGCCCCATGTGCTTTCCGTCCCGCCTGTTTTATATCCCCGGCACTGCATGAACTCCCCACAGACACAAAATGGCTCCTTGGCTGCCCCCACAGGGAATGGCCCCTTGGCCGCCCCCACACACAATGGCCCCTTGGCCGCCCCCACACACAATGGCCCCTTGGCCGCCCCCACACAAAATGGTTTCTTAGCTGCCCCCACACAAAATGGCCCCTTGGCCATCCCCACACAAAATGGCCCCTTGGCCACCCCAACACAAAATGGCCCCTTGGCCGCCCCCACACAAAATGGCCCCTTGGCCGCCCCCACACAAAATGGCCACTCGGCTGCCCCCACACAAAATGGCCTCCAAGACAACTCAACGCAAAATGGCTCCAGAGGTCTCGTCTATCCATCTTTAAACTGCTTGTAATGGAACGTCTTCTTATTCCTCACACTGGTAAAGTTGTTTTGACTTGCTGTACTTTAAAGCTCTCGTGTTTGGGATTTTCTGCTCATGTGTCTCCTTGTTTGAGTCTTGAGGTTACCTGCAAATGATCAGGAGTGGTATCCAATGCTTGGATTGCGTTGCCAGCTTAGGGAGGAGAGGGATTTGCTTTTCCTCAGCTCCAGCATAGTGTGTGCAATTCAAAATGACAGAGCTCTGGTTTTCCAACACTTTCATGTATTTCCACAGTGGAAAATCTCAGGGATAAATGTGCAAAAGTGATGTTGGTACCCAGAGGGGTGGAACAACGTATTTGTCTTGGAACTACTGCAAGCACTTCTGTGAGCATAGGATGAAGAAAAGGTATTTTTATCACTGGTAGTAATTAGATTCTATGGCACTCCTGTCAAGTGGGCTAGGTTTTTTCTTTCTTTTTTTCTTTTTTTCTTTTTTTTTTTTTTTTTTTTTGCCAGATTTCAATTTAATTCTTGATGTGTCACCTCCCTAACTTAGCTTTGCTTCTCAAAGAAGTTGCATTGTCCTTTTAATTTCTGGCTGGAGAGCTGCACAGTGTTTGCAGTAGAACTCGGAGACTCAAAGCATTTCTTTTTGGCTGTTAATGGCATGATGTACATTCAGTTTGGGTATCACTGTTACATTTCAAAGTGCCTCGAGAAACTGGGAGAGGAACTGCTGTTGAATATCTGAGTCCTGAAGCTCTTGGAGGCCTCTCACTGCCCTGTTCCTGCAGAAATCTCCCAGCTTAGGGAGCCCATTCCCTGAGCACTGAGAGGTGCTGTTTGACAAGACTGATTGCTTGGCAAGTTGCATCTCGACAAATGTGCGCCACACAGTCTCTGCTTGCTTAAAATCATCTCCAGAATGGTTTTAAATAGATTCTTTGTCAAAAATTTAATCCTGTTATTAGGTTTGTGAACCAAAGAGATACCTGTGTGTTTGGCTTGATGTAATTATTGGAAGAGATGTTTGTTTTCATTTCCAAAAGTAATGGAGTAAAATTTTCACGTGCCCTGATTCATGCATATATTTGTTTAGTAAAGATTTCCCTTTCAAAATACTTGATTATAAGGAAAGTTAAGATTATCATTTCTCAGTTATTCAGACCTGAGTGCTACTACAAAACAATTAAAAATAGCAACAAGTGTAGTAACTTTTTAGATTTTCCTGAAATTGGACAATTTTTAATGCTTCAGTTACATTGAGAGGTGTGTTAGATTTTACTTTCTGAAGATGCGTTATGTTTTATTATTTTAAGACTAATTTTCAAGTTTCCTGTTAGGGAGTAATACAGAAGGGATGAGCTTGATTCTATTAATTGTGCAATAAACCCATTTGGATCTAAATAAACCCAGATGTACTAAGTGGTTGGAGTGCTTTTTTTCTTTGATTTTTACATTCATTATATTCAGTCATAATTGACATTTCCAAAATGTAAACTACTTTTTATTTTATTTTTACTAGGTCTTGCATGCTGTGGCACAAAGATTGCATTGCACCGTGCGCTATGTTCATGGTAAGCTTTGTTTCATCTTTTTATATTCCGAGGTCTGTAATGGTATTTTCTGAGTCAGTCATTTGAAATGATCATAAGCACACGGGCATGAGTTTGGTGTCTGTATTTTCTGCTGAACTAGTGACAAATCTGCAGTTTTGTACAACATCCAGTGCAAAATGAGCTTCAAGAATCTGTGAAGGACCTGGGAATGGCCTCTCTAAGTCTCAATAGGTGGGTTACAGATAGCAGACAGGACAGGACCATTTTAGTAGTTTTCAGTAATGCAGTGGCACCTGGATGGGTCCCCAAATGACAAGATATACCAACAGTAACACAAAAGGTCCAGCGTGTGGTCCAGCAAATCCCGTTTTATCCAGGCTCCATGTCTTCAGGCTCTTATCTATGCTAAGTTCTTCTCCAAGGCTGCCAACTTTTTGGCACTTCTTAAAATAAGTCAGTTAAAAATGTTTCATAAACTCATTTGGTATAGTCAAAATAAGCCCCTGTGTTCCTCTGAAGCAGCACATGTTCCTTCTTTTTCCATTCTCCTCCAAATATTAGCAAATTACCACTTTTACTGTGATACAAGAGTAAACCAGCTTTTGAAATGAAGCCTCACATTTATCAAATGGTTTCCTACTGTGTTCTGCTCTTTTTTGAGCAGTTAAGTAGCAAACACCTTCTGTATTTCTGGATTTACCGATACATATTTTTAAATTAATTATTTTTCCTCATGCTTTTTACTGGAAGTAGCTGGAATCCTCATGTGGTTCCACTGCTTACCCACCCTTTTCTTTCTCCCAAGTTCTTCCCTTACCTGTCAAAGGAGGTTTGAGCTGCTCAGTGACCTCTGCCTCTGAGACCAGGAGCTAATAAACAGCTTTCCCTGACTGATGGGATTAGGGATGTCAGAGGAGTGGCCAAGGCTTTAAAGGACACAGTCTTTTAATCTTCCCTAGTTCACCTAAGTTCAGTGATCCATTGGAAATGTGCCTTATTGAGCTGCCAGGGTAATCAACATTGCCATTCAGTTAAGCTTATTGGTATTTCTGAGAGTCTGGTCACATCCATAAACCGTGCTGTTGCTTCCTGAATAACAATGCTTAATCCCAGGACACTCATTGGCATTTTAATTATCATTCCCTCTTCCCAGTGGCGCTCGTTTGCTTTGCAGGGTCTCAAATAGCCCTCGGTGAAGGTTCATGGGCATTTTTGTAGATCCTGACCAAGGACAAGCCCTTTGCATTTAATTACTCATGGCTCTGGAATAAGAGTTGATGCAAGAGCAAAAGCTTAGCATCTGTTGGGTCTTTTAATGCCCAGGCTTCTTTATTTCCCATTTTTTTGGTGGTGTTTTATACACTTTCCCCACATTCCAGCCACTTTTTCATGTAATGCATGAGGTTTTTCCATAGTCTCCTGTACAACATGGTGAAATTTGGAGCAGTTCTGCTGCTGCTTCTGGAGGTTTCGAAGGGCTGTGAGGATCTGAGCACTGACTCTGCAAATTTAATTAATCTGAGAGCCTCAGAGAGGCAGTTAATGGCTCCATTAATAATTTCATTTTCTTATGTTCTCAGTTTTAAAATATTGGACCAATATTTTCTGCTCTGAGGTATGGTAAGAGTTCCTTTTGTTGTAGCAGGAGCCCTTTGCAAGCTTTGTAGATGTTCTCTGAAGCAAAGGTTCATAATTTTCCTTAACACAGTTACTGCATAAGGCCCCAAGCTTGGCATTGTTTAGCTAAAATATTTTTTACAGCAAATCCAAGAGTGTTGTCATCTGAAGGGCTTATAGTTAAAGTTTACTAATGCAAATTGTTTTTGAGTCAGGCAAGCCTGACATTATTATTGCTTGTCTTACTTTTTGAAAATAGATAACATAAAACCCCAGATGATTTGAACTATAACTTTTTCTGATATTGATGGAAATAATAATTTTATGATGTCCAATTTTTATTTAATAGTTTTGAGAGGCAGAAAATTATGATTAAACCAGAGTGTTAAAAATTCTGGGCACAAAATACTTTGTGAAAGGGGATTGCAAATCTAATCCCAAAAATCTTCAGAGATAAAATTGGTTTGGGCTTCCTTTTGTTTCTAATTTATATTCACAAGAATGACTTTGGGTAAAGTACCATTCAGAGGGAACAGTTAAAACTATTGGTACAACTAGTTTTAAACAAGAAAATCAGTTTACAGTTCATAGTCTTGAAGCTGCTGCAGCACAACTTTTGTATTTGTACTCTCTTGGCAAAGAGTTCTGGCCTGTGTGAAGAACTGGTGCAAATGTAAATCAGTTGAGATGCAAGGCTAACTCATACATCCAGATGCATAAATACACAGTTGATCTTTTGTTATCTAACATTGTTCACTCTGCACGCCTCTGAACTTTTCCTAGTAGTTTTACCAGTTTGCAGCTGCTGATTGGTATAGTCCCACTGAGCCTTCCCTGTGAAGTGCCCAGATTCTTCTGAGCTGCCCCTGGCACCTGCCTTGAGCCTGGCATTATTACTCACCTACTGATGGCTGGCTTAGCTGGTTAGCATGGTTTGGGGATTGCAGTCACTTGGACTTGTTTGTCATCTTTTGTCTGCTGTAATGTAATTTTTATCAGAATTCTCATGAAGAATGCAGTTTACATTGCTGAATGCAGTGGGAATAAAGGACTGGTGAGCACAGGGAGTGGTTCCCCTACTGCATATGGCCCTTGTTGTGTTCCTTCCTTCTGCTACAGAAAGGCCTCTGGTGGCAGGATGGGGTTTAATAATCGACTTTTTAAAAAAGGCTGTATATAAATAAAAGTTTTCTAACTTGGCAGAGATGGGGCTTTTGATTGCAGGTGTTCATAATTAGATTAATTTACAGCATAGATCAAGCCGATGGAGGAGGCATGGAAAACTGACTGAGAGCTTATCAAATTAGCGAAGTAGAGCAATTAATCAGACAGACCTTAACTGTTTGGTTTCTTTTTTTAATTATCATCTTGAGCAGTGTGCTTTCAACTTCCATTAAAGAAGGCATTTAATGCAGAGCTGTGTTTGGTGACACAGTTCCCTTGCTGTCTCCTCGTGACGTTCCTGTCTCTGGAAGTGTCTGCAGTGGTCGTGCACGGTACCACAAATGTGGTACTGCTTTCAGAGATCCACTGACATTTCCCAGGCACAGAGCAGTGTCCTGTAAATAAAATAATAATAATTAGAAAAAAGTGTTCATCATTCCCTGTGAAAATATCTGGGCTCTGCCCTAAACTGCGGTATCCAGGTAATGCCCTCCTGCCTAACAGCGTTTGCTCTCTCCTGTTGGCACCATTGCACCAGCAGTTCAAAATGGCATAAATTGTCAACAAAGACAGCACTTTACACTCAGTGAGAAGTTTAGTATTGGCCTGAGTCAGAAAAAAAATAATTTTGGGTTTTGATATTCAAAAGTTTTTCTACTCTGAACAATTGACTGAATCCCTATGCAGTTATTTAATTATTATTATTATGGACTGAGAACGGCACCTCTGCAGTGTTTTATCCTCTCCACTAATAAGTGTGCAATGTGGACATGGGATTTGATCTCAGGAATAACTTGTCAGTGAAAGTGTTCAATAGGCAGCTTTTCCAAAACTTCTGGTTGCAATATGGTAACAAGTATCCATGGACGTGTTTAAAAAGCACCTTACAATGATGCTTTTAGGAATTTTTTTATTTCTAAGCAAGTTCACTTAATGTGGGGACTGTTGGGCATATTGATGCAGATTTTTCTTCTTTCTGAGTCCATTTGTGAATGATCTGGTATTTTTAGATTGACTTTTCTGTATTTCACTGCAGGAAAAATGAAGGTTCCATAATTTTATACAAAGAATACTTTTTCATTGTCTCATTTCACAATACACCTCTCTGGTAGTTGTCATGTTTGGCCCTGATGAATCGGACTGAGGCCCCCTAACTTTGATGTGGAATATGGAGCAGTGATCTCTCTCCAGACATGACCTTCCCAGTTACCTTTTCCTTCTCTTCAAGAGATGAAATTATTTCCTTTCCCACATCCACAGTGAATCCTAGAGTGTGTCAGAAGTTGGGGAAGGATGAGAGTTAACCCTGCTTCCTTCAAAGCTGAAGAAAGATGATCTGATGAGAATGAGACCTTCTAAATACTCAATTGCCTCTTGTGTAGAGCTTAAATATAAGTTTCTTGTATATTTTGAAGCTCATTCCTTGTGTCTTCCTTTAAAAAATACCCACTGAACATTCCAGCACGTGAACTTCGGGCATTTATATTTAGGAATTTTATCACAACTTAAAATGCTGCTGCAAAACTGGTTTCTCCTCTTTATAAGTTCTCAGCCATTTTATCTTAAATATCCAGAAATGAAAATCTTAACCAGGGTTATCAGCTTGGGTCAAGCTTTGAAATCCCTTTAAAACATTTGGAGTGATATTTTCATGCCATTAACAGTGAATACTTCAAAAGCCAAAATATCTAGTGCTTAAGTGTTCTTTTGAAAGCTATAGAATCCTTAAACAGCTGAAGATTAAGAGGAGGTATCTGGGTAACTATTTTAGGATTTTGGTGGATTGATCATTATGTTTGCTTTCAGAAGATGAAGGGTAGATCTAAAACCTGATGCATGTAAGCTACGTTTTCTTTTATATCTCTGGGAAAGTAGTCTCTCATTTTTCTGATGAATTTCTGTCTCTTGCCTTGTTTTTTTGAATCACTGAAAAAAAGTTACAACTTGAATTTTAAGCAATATGGAAAAGTGCCAAAAGAAGCCTGTAAATAGGAGCAATTAACACCCATCCCCAGTGTTCCCTTTTTCTGCTTGTTTCAGTACAGAATTGCTGTATCTAAAAGCATGTTAAAATATTTTAGACAACATGTATATGCTTTCAATGTGCTTGTATATAATCAGTTATTCCTTGGGAAGGCTGGAGGGCTGTACTAAACATTATCCAAATTACTCTGGTAGTAATATAAGCCCTAGAACTTTTCCAGGTTTTTGTTTGGTGTCTCTGGACAAGATCCTGGATGTGGCTGATAAATGGATCAGTAGAGAGGAAGGAATGATGGATGACTTGTAAAGCTAAATGTTGCTTCTGAAGAGCGTGTGCTTGTACATATCCTCAAGTACAGACCTCAAGGAGGGTGTTTTGCTATGTGGAGGCTTGAATTAGTTGATTCTTTCATCACTCTGCCAAACATAAACTGATTGCATTTCACTGTAAAATACTGTCTTTGTAGCAAAATGTCTGTTTCTTGTGGTGTTGTGTCAAGGTCTAAAACCACTTACAAGACACGTTCATAAATCGGAGATATTACTGCTGGTGAGTTGGAAGTGCTGTTTCTGCAGTCACGGTCTTGGGGAGTCTCCGTTTATTGAGCCACTTTGTGAAAAATAAACAGCATTTCTAAAGTGTGAAGATAGAGCAGCTTCCACTCTCTGGGAGACTGCACACAGTGGGAATCCTGACAGCACAGCTTCAGTAGCTGGTAGAAGATGTCACGGAAAAATTGAGACACAAGATCAAAAATATCTATTTGTTATGTGCTTGTGATCATTTTGCTACCACTGATGTCAGTGTGTACTCAAAGCTCTAGTCCGAGGGAGCAGCAGAACGCTCAGTTGTGCTGCATGAGGAGCAGATCAGAGCCAGAGCGAGCTCCCAGCACGTTTTTGGTGGGGCAGAGGGGCAGTGCACTCTGGGCAGGGCTGAGCTATGTTGGTGCAGGCTCAGCCCCAGGGCTCTGTCAGCTCACAGAGTGCTGGTGCCCTGTAGGGATAGGCTCTCTCCGAGCTGTGAACCAGCACAGGCTCCCTCGGAGAACAGGTAGCTCTTCCCCACATGGTGAAATGCCCTGAAACTCTGAGTCTTCCCCCATGCACATCTGAAGTAGCTCACTGGCTGCTGTTCCATAGGGAACTGCAGCTTTCTCTTTGCTGCACAACGAGCCTGGCCTTTTGAATTTTTTTTTTTTTTTGCCAGTGATGTAATAAAATGTGTAAAGTATCAGTTTGAAAACAAAGACTTGAGAGCCATAGGAATAGGGAGAGAACTCATATTCCGTGTTAGTAATTATATTTGTGCCAGCCCTTTCATTTAATTGACTCTCTGTTCCACTGGTGGCACTGTTTTTCTACCATTCCAAGTGGAAAAGAGGTGATACATCAATGGTAGTCAAGAGTTATAATCCTTCTGTCTCATTTCCTATAGGACATAGACCATTATTTACAATTTTATTTAATATTTATTATAAGATTGGGATAACTATTCACAGTAGCTTCTGTATCACATAAAGGATTTGTTTTGTCCAGGATGCTTAGTCAAGGTCATTGCTATTTTCGGTTTGGCAGTTGGGTTTTTTCCTTCCCCATGAAGTATATTGTTTTCCTTTGAGAACCTTGATGTTGTGGATGAAAAGATGTATCCAGTAAAAAGAAGGTGGAATAAAAATCCCCTTTTATAATGGTCTGAGGTTCATGGCACGAATACGTCTATTTTTGTATTTTTTTTAAACTCACTGTTTTCTATCAAGTGAGAATACTTTTACATTTGCCTAAACTATACATCAATATTTCCAGCAAAATAATTCTTTTCCTTAAATTTCCTTTTTAATAAAACGCAGCCTCTTTGAACTCGACAGACCTCACCATCTGTTACTCAATTTTCACTCCATAAAATTTTGCTGACATCTGTTTAACCAAAAATATTTTTATAGTCATGGAGAAATTTCGTTCAAACTTGGTATTATACTGCTCCTATATGCCAAACAGAAAATATTAAAGTAATGAACAGGAACTTATTGGAGAGGAAAACATGAAAATGAGTCTGTTAGCACTTAGGGCAGCACTGGGAACAGTGGTCCCACCCCTGCAGAGCTCGCTGTTCCCACAGGTTGCTGCCATGGACAACCTGGGACAGCTTTCCCCAACTTGGCCACATCTGGCTGTTCCCCTATGGCTGGAGTTTTGGAGCTTGTTAGGCTTAGATTTAGAAAGCCAAGACTAAGCTGATCAGGTTTTACAAGCCTGTCTTTTGTTATGTGCCCTGTTGTTCCCATCCCTACACTTTCTGCCTTTATTCCCTCTATCCGGGTGAGGTAACTCACCCCCAGGAGCTTCTCCACGCTGCGGAATCTCCTCTCCCACACAGTCGGGACACCTGTGTGCCATTAATAAAGAAATGCAGGGAGAGGAGAGAGATGCTCCTCTTGGATCCGTCTCCCACTGCTTCTCCTGCCCTCGGTGGTGTCCCTGCTTTCATTGCTTTCCCATGAAATGCCCATCGTGCTGAGGTTTGTGGGTGCTGCCAGAGCCACTGCAATAGATGGAGTGATCAGGAGTGATCAGCAATAGCAAGAACTTCTTTTTAGTCTGTTTTTTTGAAGGAAATGAGCCAGATGCAGTTTCTGTCTATCTATCAGTCTGTTTATTTGGTTATCTGTCAAGCTTGAATAAGAGATTTTCATCAGACTTGTGCTCTGACAGACCCTTCTCCTCTCCCATATGGCATTAGCAATTAACATATTTTTCAAGTAATGATTTATAACATTTGATAACCAGGTAACTACAGGGTTTTGTCATTGTGCCTCTTGGTTATCCTAATTTTTTAATCAGTTATGTGGATTTGTTAAGGCACAATGTTTGTGCCACATATTCTTGAATTTGGAGAAGTATCAGTGTTGTGGCTTTTGAGTTGTTTATTTTCTCTGTTGCTGTTGGGGTTGGTGTACAGGCAAACTTTCACTTCCAGAATGATTTAGCTGTTTACTGCAGATTTATATTGTTTTTCATGGAAACGGAATTGATATTTACGACTGAGTAATAAATTTAGAATAGTGGTTTTTAATTGAATCTGCAGCAGAATATGCTGATTAACTTGAATTTATTTATGAGGAGCAACGCTTTTTAAATTTTTCATGCAGATCCCATTACCTGCAGATGTCGTATTTATTAGATTGAAATTATCTCATATTTTAAAATAATATTTTCTTCCCTTTCCTGAAGAAGAAAGTCAAGTTGTTGTTGTCAGTTTTACTGATTGGGTAGACAAAATCAATTGAAATGAAACATGAGTGTCGTTCTGTAATGCTTACACCCCTTCCCTATTCTTTGTTCTCCAAGATACTATTTATCTACCTCTAAGTTTTCTTTATTCAGTGATTTACTAAGATATGCTTGAAAGAAAAACATCTGAAAGCATTCTCTGGTTTGTTTAAAACCTTCAGTTTATTTGGAAGAAAAACTTTTCAGCTGATCTTTCCAAAGCCTTGGGAGCAAAGTGAAAGCAAAGCCAAAATGCCAGTGTTTATTTCTTTGGGATTTTCTGATGGCAGATTACAAGGGGGGAGTTTGTTTTCTGGCCATTTTGCAGATTGTTTATGGTAATGAACATGCTGTGGAAGTTTAAACTCATATTATAACCAGAAGAGGTTTTGGCTGGATGTTAAAAACTGAACACGCTCTTTGTTTTGTGGCCGACAAAATTAGATTGCTGTCGTCTTTGCTTATAATGAGATCAGCAGAAAAGCAAACCAGCCTATCTCAGAATGATCCGTGTGTGCTGCTCCCTCAGAAAAGATGAGCTGGAAGAATTGTGCTCGATTGTGGATGTTTGATGTGAAGGTTTGGTAGAACTGCAGATGCAAAGCCTGTGCTGCAGCAGAGCTTTGTGACCTCCGAGGGGCAGGATGGGTATCACCTGTGGTGATACCTGCCAGTGTGGTGTCACCTGCCAGTCCTATCCAGGCACTACTCTGTGTCATGCAAAGGCATCCTGATTTTTTTTTTCTTGCTGGACTCTGTCTTTTTCTGGCATTTAGAACAAAACAAACTAAACTGAGCCATGGCAGGAAAATCTACTGGACATAAGGCATAAGCTTAGGCTTTCGATGGACAAGGAACCAGAAAAATACCATTTTACAGTGAATTGCTCCTTTCCCCATCACAGGCAGTTGGGAGGGTCCTGGAATGTCTCTCCAATGCCAAAATGCAGGAGCATTTCCCAGGTACAGCTGATGGCTCTCACCCTCAGCAGATGCTGCTGCTGCTGCTGCCAGAGCCACGGAGGGAGAGCTCAGAGTGTGCTGCATTGCAGGTGGAGGGCACCGAGGAGCAATTTGGCTCTACTCTGACTCTAATTCCACCCTAATTCTTCCCTTATTCTGTTCCAATCCAGCCCTTAGACTGCTCTGTTTCAGATCACAAAGAGATCTAGGAGATAGATGTACCAGGCTGGTAACCTTCACCTGGTGCAGCAGAAAATGGAATAGGAATCACAGTGGGAAAAACAGCTGGTTGGGGACAGTGTTTTTTGGATTTGTTTTGTTTGTGGGGTTTTTTTCCTGTGTGGTGTTTGGTTGGGGATTTTTGATTTTTTTTTTTTTTTTTT
>VXBX01005809.1:256926-301184 GCA_013400415.1 Scytalopus superciliaris
AAAGGAATCCTCCCACAATCACTCAACATTTAAGGAGCTCAAGTTCTGTTTTCCATATTTCATCCAAATCCATGTAGATTTCTCAAGTCTGCAGAGCTTGCAGTTTGCTTCCTGAAAGGGAGAAGATGCACTTAATTAGTTGATGTTCTTCTGGCATCAATAATAAACAAACCATTATGATATACTTGTGGTTTTTGTTTTGCATACTCTGAGGATGTGTATGTATATTTGTATTCTGTTTTTCTCCTAAGCACCTAGTATTTGTTCAGAAATAATATATAGAAGCATTAACACTCTCACTAAACCTTTATCTTGTAATGTTTCAGGGTTTTATATATATATATGAGTGTGCATATATAATATGATATATTCTTGATAATTCTTAGCCTTCTTAGATCTTGATTATCTTCACCCTCCTGTTTAAAAATTAGCCTGGCAATTCTGTGCCTGCTCTGTGAAAGGCAAATCTCCCTGGAAATGTTCTCACCCTGGTTCCCATCCCACTCTGTTCATGGTGACCTCTTTTCTTCTAGAGAAAAGAGAAATGGAAGCTTTCACTTGAAGGAATATGCATGCAATTTTTTTTTTAATCCCTATGTTCTCTCAGCTGGCTCATGAAACTGGAATTAAAGGGAAATCATAGAATCCTAGAATGGTTTGGGTTGGAAGGGCCCTTAAAAATCACCCCGTGCCACGCCCTGCCATGGGCAGGGACACCTCCCACCAGCCCAGGTTGCTCCAAGCCCCAGCCAACCTGGCCTTGGACACTCCCAGGGATGGGGCAGCCACAGCTTCTCTGCCCAACCTGTGCCAGGGCCTGCCCACCCTCACAGGGAGGAATTTCTTCCCAACATCCAATCTAAACCTCCTCCCTGTCAGTTTGCATTCCCCCTGTCCTGTCACTCCAGGCCCTTATACATAGTCCCTCTCCAATTCCATGCTGTTCCAGCTCTTCTGATACAGCTCCAGTATAACTTCATTTGTGTGACTTAGCAGTCTGAATATCCAATATCATGAGGTCTCAACCCTCACTAATATCAGATTATTGATGAAGAAGCCAAGTTTGATATTTATATTAAAGCATGCCTATGATATTTCTCTTAATTGCAATCCTTGCAGTCTGATTGTAACTGGGAAGATTATAACCATGTGGAGATTCTAAGAATATGCACCTGCTAATGCTAAGGGACCTCAAGGCACTTTCTGACTTAAATGACCGAACAAAAAGTGGATTATTTCATTTGTAGATGCCACATGTCTGCTATAAGATCACTGAAAGTGCACAGTCTGTAGAATCTAAAATTAGTGTTGTGCAAACACCATTCCTTCTTCTCTGAGGGTCTGACAGTTTGGGCAAGACTCGTGTTACCTACTGGGTGAGCAAACCAGCCCCCTCCTACTCAGTGTCTTCAATAAATCACTGACAGGAGAACTAAAGAATTGCTCCCAAACTCCCTCCTTTGGATTTCAATCTGGATTTCAAGTTGGGTGTAGATAAGATGGCATGAATCCTTCCAGTGTTTTAGTGACACTATCTCCAAAATCTTTATCCATGTTTATGTAACCACATAAAAAGGGCACACGTGCATGCACAAACACATCCAAATATAAATGGAGTGTGCTTTGTCATCTAGAAAATGGTGACAAATGATGCTAAAAAATGTTAGCACATTGTCTTTTCCAGCACTAGGTAAGCTTGAATTAGTTAGTGGGGTTTTTTCCCCCTTGAGTATTGCAAGTATCACAATTGAAAGATCTTTAGCTCAACTTAATTTATTGGGGAGGTTTTTTTGGTTTTTTTGTTTTTAATACCACTGCTGATAAATATTCTCATGTGTCCATAATGTTCAGGATTTGTTTTGTTTTGTGGTAGAAAGGAAAAAAAAAATAAGTGATTTAAGACTGGTGATACTTTTACTGTATCATCACAACTTCAAGGAAACTGTATGTCTCAATGGCAGAATCCAAACCCCAGTCTGCATCAGAGCCTGTTTCTGTACAATCCCAGCACTGCATTTGCTGCTGCAGAATTCTATACTGTGCTGCCTCTCTGAGCCAGTGAAATCCTGACCACTGGGTGAAGAAACTAATCCAGGTAGGAATTCAGGATTAAAGATTAGCCTAAATGTTCTGGGTCTTACAGAAAAAGCGTATTTTTCATTTTTTTAGAGTATGAGGACGCTTTCTTGATCACAGAGGTCTTTAGACTTCTGAAGGAGTTTTCTTACTACTACTCTTGTGTGAGCACTGATGGATGGCTACAAAAGGGAGCAAGGGCAGAGAAGAGGCTGGAAGAGCTCAGCTTGGCATTCAGAGCATGGGCAGCACCGGGAAAAGTCTATAATCCTTTGTCTTCAACACTGCCCCTCCCCTCCCCTGGTTTCTGAGGAGAAGGACAGTTGCTGATTGTTTTTTATTTATTTTTTTTTTTAAAGAATCTCCTGCTGAGATAATTTTTGCCCTCCCCTTGGTGCTAGGCATAAACTCTGCTTCTTTCTATCTTCAGCTCCCCATCTGTTAGCAGAAAGTGATGAGTCTGAAGAAAACTGCTCTGGAAAGTAGGGTAGCTTCCCTCACGAGGAGGTGCTGGGGAGGCTCGACAAGTTCCTTGTGACCATTTGCCTCCTTTGTCCTCATTGTTAATAATCAGAAAATGGCTTGTTTTTAACTTGTGCAAAATATTTGTCTTGCTGGAAAGAATAAATTCTTTTAATTCCCTTTTCTGGGCTTATAATAACTGTAGTTTGTTGGGTTCTCTGTTGCATATGTATGATTTCTTGCTGAGTTTCCAAAGAGGAAAGAATCTCATAAAGAGACGTGTTGAGAAGGTGATTCATTCCCAAAACCTAGATTCTTTCTCCTGACTTAGTGGGCCCTTCTGAGTGGGGGTAGGAGAGGGGAAAATGCAAAGCTGAGAAGCTGAAATGGCTGAGGAGGAGCTGCAAAGATTTGGCAGTCGTTCCCCTCAGAAACATTCAGATCATGTCTGTTGGTGTGTCTCTGCATCTATCCTCTTTTTTCCCCCCTACACTTCAATAATTCTTGAATCCCGGGGCAGGTTTTGGTCTGTTTGGCAGGTGGAGACAGTAAACAGGGAGTTCCTGCCAGCAGGGAAAGCAGATGACCAGGCTGAGGGGAAAAAAAAGCCTGAAGAAAAAGGCTGATGATCCCCGTTGAATACCAAAAAGCTGCTTGGGAATAAGATTTTCTGAAATGTCACTAATTTGTGAAGAAAGCTCCAGTTTAACCTTGCAGACTCTTAGCAGAGAGGCAAGCAAGGCTTCATTAGCTCAGCCAGTCACAGAGGGGGTTTCTTGATTTCTTCCTCCCGTAGTTGTATAACCATTCTGCATTCCTGGTTCCTTCTCCGTGGCTTGTCAGTGCTGGCATTCTTCTCTGGCTGAACTTTTAACTTAGCTTTATTTAATTTGCTTGAGCTCTTGCTGCTGTTCCAGCAACATGCAGCGCTGTGTACCCTCAGGAGCAAGAGCCATGGAAGGTCTGTAGCTTTCCTAACGATTAGGCAGTAATCTCAACAATATTGGAAATCAGAATTTTACTTATTTTTTGCATTGCAAGCTTGGAACTTGTCTTGTATTCTCATGTATCTTCTGTTATTCCAGATGTCCTGTTATCTCATCCATGGGCTCTAGAGTACACACTGGCCTTTAACTGCAAATGCTTGTTTTCTTTACAAATTGGATTTTTTTTTTAATAATCCTAACATTACTTTTGTTTATCAGGGAGCAACTCATCTTACTTCTGTAGTTTCCACTTAATTCTTTTCAATAATAATGAGAAAATGTGAAGCCTTGTTATTTTTCATTACTGCGATGCAGATATTTAATAATTCTTTTAACAAACCTGATTTGATTTCTTTTTGTATTTGAAGTTGATTAATGCCAATACATGGCTTAACAACAACCATATTAATAATAGCAACAACAACAACAACATCATCTTAGGTTTTTATTTATGGATTAATGATTTTTAATTAATTGAACGTTAATTATTTTTGTATTCACATTACTTAGCTTTGTATTGTCCATGTTTGGTGTGTTCTCTACTTGCAGCATTATTTTAGAAGTGACAGGCTGGTGTTGCCTCCATTTCTCTTATGTCCACTGAACAGTTTCCTACCTGTTGGCATCCTCAGTGATCCCAGACGTGTTCCACGCTGCATGATGCCATGGGGTTTGTAAGGTGGCTGTTGTATTGACATCTGGGATATGCCTATTGCTTGACAAGCTGTTTCTTTTTCATGTTGTTCCATCTTCAGTTTCCCAAACTGGCCTGAGACCCACTTTCCATATTCTGTTTTATTGTTTTGTCATGGTGTTTAATGAACATGTAAAGGGTTGCCTGAAATATTGCTGAGTTTTCTAGTCCACCTTTTTAGGGAATACAATGCTTCTTGCCGTCTGATCTTGCTTGAATTTTAATTCTATTTTGCAGTTCACTTATAACAACTGCTAAGACATTGTGCTGATATCAGAGAAGCTTTAGACATTTGGAAGGACCTCCCTCCATTAACTTTCCTGGACACTTGACATTTGTACAGCTTATCAGGGAGTAGGGGGGTTGTGCTGTGGAGACCCTGCACTGTGACAAGGACAGGGATGTAGTTCAGTTCCAGTCACTGATGCCTTGTGGTTAGAATAAGAAATCCAGGTTTTTAGGGTTGTGATCAGTGCTTATTTGGGTCTAAATACCTTCAGGTGTCCAGCAATTAGTTCCTAAGGCCTCCTGGAAATTTCTGCTGTTTAAATTCCTCACTGCAAATGTGACTGTGCTTCCCTTGGGTGTGTTTAAAAGAACACCCTTAAGCTGTGGTTCACTTTCACCTACAGTAATCCATTCCTTGTTGGCTGTTGAGATAATTTAAAACTCTGATGTACTGGGTCTTTCAGTTCTGGAAATGTTATTCCCACTCTCAGCCTGCTCACCAGGAAACCTTTTAGCAGTACGTCAGCTGTTTTGGCAGGAGCTCCCCAAGGGTTTAGCCTTTCTCTTATGGATGTCAGTGCATTGGTGTGTTTGGGTCCCAGAAGGCAAGGTGAGGGTGCAGGCTGTTTGTGAGACCCCTGGAATCATTTCCATTCCATAAATACAGCCCTTGGGAAAAGCCTCGGGTTGGGTTCCAACTGAATTGAGTGCTCTGGAGCCAAGTAGCTGAGTGTGACTGTGGGACTCATCTGGCTTTGTTTGTGTCAGGGTGGGTAGCTCACACACTGCTCTCAGGTGGTCGTTATAGTTAGGAACCTACTTTAGGTCACTTCTACATTTGTTTTATATTTTCTTACTCTGTGTTTTGTTTCTCGTGTTATGCCCAGTCCTATAGAGTACAAAGTGTTTATTTTAGCAGGCATCAGATTTAATCCAATTTCAGGTCTTTAAAATACATTTTGATATACTGTTCAAAGCGGTCTTCTTCAGAAAGTGGGATATTCGCATAACATACAGGCTTAGGGTCATGTGAGGTTCTTAATGCCCTTTGTTATGTTTTTCATCGTTTAGTTGCAACTTTGTCACCTGTGTCCCAAAGCCAACTCACAGCAACCCTGTGTTCTACTTATATAAACTTCATTTTTATATTTAATGAAACTAGATGTCCTGCCCAGAGATAAATCTTTGATGCACTCTGACCTGCCTGCATTTCTATTACCTGTGTCTGTAAAATCATTGTCTAATAGTACTAAATAAAAAAGAAAATCCTTGTTGAGAGTATTTGCTCAGTGAGCAGGGAAATCACTTTTGACAGCTAGAATATGCACTGGACCTTAAGGCAAACAAACAAACAAAAAGATGAGTATATCTAGAAGGGCTTTTCCTTTCTTCCCAGTACTGTAAGGGAGGTTGATGGGGGAAAGTACAGATGAAAAATACAATTAGATGACAAGATGCTTTATGTGGCCTAAAGCACACGTAAGATTTACTCATAAGAAATGGTCAATTTAATTATGTTTATAGAAAGCCAGGCATGGGAGAGGTAATGAATCCATACCATGGCCAAAAGGAATTTCTGTGTCTGTAATCCTGAGTGGTAATTGATTTCCTTTTCCTAAATGATCATGGTGAGTTCCTATTTTATTTGGTAACTTTCCCTTACTGACAAGGTTCAGAATTAGGAGGCCTGCAGGCTAAAAGCCCCATTTTCAGTGATTGTTTTTCCCCTTTGTTCCTTTCCTCCTTCCTGCCCCCTTCTGCTTACCTAACTGCAGCTCCCATCCTAGCCAGGTAGTCTGGCCAAAATAGCTCCTGCCATCTGGAACAGGCACTATGAACCTCTCAGTGACTTCCTCTCATTTCAAATGTCAGCTTGAATCTTTTCCCCCTTGCTTGCTGCTCCTTAATTTTCTTTTCATTTCGCTATTCATTATTCAACAAGGTGACTGTGGTGTTTGATTGTGTTGATGTACAGTGTGCATGAAAAATGCTACGTAGGAGAGAGCTCTGTTCTTCCTCCTCTGTATTCCCCATTATCCTGATCCACATCAGGGTCTGGTTGCTGCTGCTATGTCATGTCTCCTGTGAGAATTATAATGATGTATTGCAATTATATTTAGAGTCAATATGAGTGCAGAGCTGTCTAAATTTTCTTTTTAAAGATGCAAAGAAAATAAAATTCAGACAAGCCATTATTTTTCAATTAAGTTAATTTTTTTTTTCTCATAAAAATCATTCCCAACACATTTTTGCATTTTCTCGTGTTTGGTGAATTGCTGAATTTTCTGATAAGCAAACTAAGCATTTTCTTACCATGAAGGTTATTCTTGTCATTGTTCGTTTAGATGGGAATGTTTTGTCAATTCTGTTCTCTTTTTAAATGAGCTGCGCTTTTATTTGTAGAGTGCTTTGAAATCATGCTTTAGGACCTTAATAATGAAAAATAAGGAGTGTAATTAAGGTCTAATTCTGGCATTAAGTTGTTTTAACAGTGACTTTAAGGCAGTCTGCTGAATAATAATGGGAATGTTTTAAGATGCTATTCTGGTGAGTGTTGGGGTTAGGGCAGAGCCAGAGTCGGAGCTGACAGCACAAGGCTCTTGGTGCTGCATTTGGCAGAGCAGGATTAAGCTCTGGGGTCTGTACCTTCTCTGCACAACTGTGCCAGCAAAGCTGAGTCCTTGGTTGCTCATGGGCAGCAGTGACAGAGCACTCAAATGTTTGGCTGTTTTAATGCTCTGAAGAGCAAAGTGTTTTTTACTAGACCTGTTTTCTTGAGCATTTGTATACTATCTAAATTATAAATTAATAATTCATAATATGTACTTTAGAAATTCTCATTTGGTTGAACATTAGGGAGTGATATGGGATTGTCTAATCTTCCTTTTAGGTGTTTGTCCTGTCCTTTTGAGTTCTCTGCACTTTGGCAGCATTCACACAATGCATCCAATGCCTCAAACTGCAGCTATAGCTGTCATTTTCCAAGAAGAATTTTTAGGGTGTAATGCATATCCGTCATTTACAAAGGGCTATTTCCATTCCAGCTTTCACTCTTATGTGAAATACATCTTTTCTGGGTCAAAGCTTTGATACCACTATGGAGTTAGGGACAATAAATGATGATGAGAGGTGGTCACTAGTGAGCAGAATTTTGGTTTCTAGGGCAACTTTTGACATTGAGATGTTCCTGCTTGGGAGGGGAGTTTATAGAAACATAGAATTCTAGAATAGGGCAGGGACACCTCCCACCAGCCCAGGTTGCTCCAAGCCCCATCCAACTTGGCCTTGGACACTCCCAGGGATGGGGCAGCCACAGCTTCTCTGCCCAACCTGTGCCAGGGCTTGCCCACCCTCACTGGGAAGGATTTCAGTTTCCTAGAGGTGTCCTAATTTCAGTTTTCTCTGGTACCCAAAGGCTGCTTTGTGCCTGTGTACCTTCACCAGAGAAGTTTTTATTCATGACCTTCCTATATTTTCTTTCCAAGTATATATCCTTTCTAGGAAATGTAGGTCTGGCAACTCACTGTCAAGACTTGCTCTCTAAAGAAATGGGGTTGCTTAAAGAATTAGGAGCGGGACCTTGAACTGCTTTTGGAATTGCCTGGGAGGGACTCAATGCCCACCTGCTCTGTGCCAGCACTGTGAGCCTTGAAGAAGGCAGGTGGGCACAGTTTGTACCATCCTGAGCTGGTGTGTTGTCTGCCCACTGTTCTCCAGCTATGCTGAAGTGATAAACACAGCAATCCCAATGCCCAGAGAGCTGGCCAAGGAGCTGCTGTTTCCCAGGAAGCTGGAAGTGAAAAGGGAAAATTACAACCTGCTTGTGACTGGTCTTGCTGTAGCAAGTGGATGTTCAATGTGCCAGCCTGAAACAAACTTGACCTGGAAGTTTGGAGATCTTTGTTTCTGCTTCCTGCACGTGGAGCTGCTGCTCTGCACAGCTCTTGGCTGTGTCCTGTGCTGGGAAATTGAGACACCTCAGGATAATGCTCTCAGTGTTTGGATGTATCTTTTTTAAATCTTTTCCTCACGAAACAAGGTCAGGAGGGTTATTTTTTCATTTGCCCCAGTATTAGGTTCCTTCACCTCATTTACAGCAAACCCTTGAGGAGTTAAGCAGACAAGGAAATCCTGCAGGATATGGAAGCTGCTTTTTTTAATTTTAGGTGCTAATTTTAAAGGAAGAGACATTTGAGCAGGTATTATTACTTGTACAGAGCCTCTTTCAAGTTCTAGAAATCTGGAACAGTCTCTGTGTTTCAGAAGCAAATAAAATTTGCCTTTTTTTTCCTGTGAGCCATGTTGAATTAATTGAAAAGAAACAAACCTGATTCAGATTGGCTTAGGAAGGCTATTTGGAAGGTTGATAATTCTGATTGGGGGATAAGACAGCAGATATTTTGCATGAAATATCTAACATATTATTGGTGATTACAGTATCCAAGTCCAGCTGATAAGCTTTGTGCAAGGCCATTATTTAGCAATCTGCAGCAGCTCACTGAGTAGTTCTGTTTTACTGGTGTCTTTGGGTAATAGTCTGAGGGAAGGAAAGATTGCAGTGTCCTTTTGCAGAGCAGAGGGTAATGGCTGGAGAGAAGCAGGAGACTATGAAAACTGTACTGGTCACAACGAGTCTGTGAGAGAACCTTTTAAAACACTCATCTATCACATTTATTCATGTACTGCTTGTGCTGCAGTGTCCAGGATGTGCTGCTTTAGACACTCACAGAAGGTCTGTAGAAGGCACCACAACCACGCCGAGTCCATGGGCGAACTCTGGGAGGATGAGTGAGCAGCAGGCTCGGCTCTTTGGGAATGTGCTGCTGCTCAGGGCTGTGAAAAGTGCCCTGCTTTTCCTGTGAAACAGTGTCAAACACCTCCTGCAAGCCACAGAGCAGAGCAACTCGCGTGGGACTCCCTCCTCCAAGTGTCCTTTTCAATTAACTTCACTGAAATGGGAGGAAGACGAGTCAGTTTTGAACTCAGTGACTTCTTCTCAAATATATATATATATATATATAGGGAGAATCTGTCATCTTTCTTTAGCTGCTCTGGTGCTATTGTGGGTAGATAAGAAGCAAAAGCATTGCATTTGTTATTTTCAAATCAGAAAGCAAAGAATAAGTATTTAATGCTATAAATAAGTATAATGTTTGGGGGGTTTTTTTCTTACAATTTTTTGACTGCAGTTAGCACAATGCCCTTCTCCTGGAAGGCTGAAGTAGGGATGGTACTGCAGAATCTTGCTGCCCCTCCTCAGCACAGTGCTACATATTTTAATAGGTTGTGGCATTTTTGGAATAAATGTATCTATGTGTATCTGACAAACCTGCCCCATTTGTTTCCCAGTGTAACAAGTTGTTACATTAGTTTCGTATTTATTCTTTTGATCACTGAGAATAAAGAAAAAATATCCTTGCAATTTTACCTTCCTGTGGAAGAAGACAGTGCTGAAAGTATTGGTCTTCCTTCCACCCCTGAACACTCACTGTGAGGGTTCATGGATCAGCTTTTCTTCCTAGAGTGTTTTCTGTCTTACTTTTCTTTAAATATTCAGGATCCTGACTTCACAAAAGACTAGTGTCACTCTACCCTGAAGAGTGTAGGTGTGCCATTGCGCTTCCTCTGATTCCCAGCTGCAAGAACTTACTTGTCTAGTGAGCCATTGTCTTATTTTTCCACCTGCTCTTGCCTTAATTGCCATAAATTCCGGAACTACAGTGGTGCACAGAAGGATTGGCAACTCAGGGCAGGTTATTAAGCACCAGCATATATACATGGTTTTGATGTTCACCTGGCTAAGCAAGGAAGTGCCTTTTAAGTCATGGGAGCTTCCAGATCATCATGGAATGGCCTGGGTTGGAAGGGATCTTGAATCCCATCTCATACCATCCCCTTGCCATGGGCAGGGACACCTCCCACTAGCCCAGGTTGCTCCAAGCCCTGTCCAGCCTGGCCTTGGACACTCCCAGGGGTGGGGCAGCCACAGCTTCTCTGCCCAACCTGTGCCAGGGCCTGCCCACCCAATAACACCAGTTGTATCTTGCCTGCTATTTATGGTTTTCTTCCTCCATCTCCATCAGAAGCAACTCCCAGCTTTTATTAGATCAGGAGCTGAGACATGTAACAGGCATGTGCTGGTCTCTGTCCTTGGGGTGCTCTGAGTAGTGTTAACCTCACAGTTTGGGTCATCTCCTTGGGTATGGATGGCCTGGTAATGTTCATGCACAGAAATTCCTGCATTATTACATTTTTAGCATTATCATGTATTACTTCTGCTTCAGTCCCACCAAGCATGAAGGCTAATCCCCATTCCAAAAGCAAGTAAATGCCAAGAAAAAAAATTGACATTTACAACAGAATCCTCTATTCAAATTGTTTATTTCATCCAAGCATGAAGCTGGATTAAAAATTGCTTAAAAATAGTGTTGCAGCTGGGTACTCAAATAATGCTTTGGTAATAATGACAAGTACTTGGGTGCTCAAACAATGCCTGAGGACATGTGGCCCTTGCTATATGATGGGCTACTTAAACCTGCAAGCTTGCATAAAGAATTAGATAAATGCACTGGCACAGGTTGGGCAGAGAAGTTGTGGCTGCCCCATCCCTGGAAGTGTCCAAGGCCAGGTTGGATGGGGCTTGGAGCAACCTGAGCTAGTGGAAGGTGTCCCTGCCCGTGGCAGGGGGTAGAATGAGAGGATCTTTAAAGTCCCTTCCAACCCAAACCATTCTGGGATTCTCTGATTAAGTGTGAAATGTGGGTAACTTACTTTGCTGTCAGAGTGCAGGTGCTCCTGAGAAGGTACTGAGTATCAGCAACCCACCTCAAGGGACCACTGCTACCAAGTAATGAACAATTAATAGACCTGATGTAGTTCTGATTCTTGCCTGGAAATGCAGCTGGAATTTTTAGTGTGATGTTTGGTTTTTATTTTTGGCCTGTTAAGTTTGTCATGCAAGTGCAGGTGGTTCCATTTGCACATGATGGAATAAGCAAAAGACCAAAGTACTCCCTTACAAGTACACGTAGTACTTTAAGGGAAGGCCGACAGGAGACCCTCCTACTCATCACAGGAGATTTAATAACTTGGTGCAAGGCAGCAATTTATGAATCTGTCTTACACATCTTTGTGTGAGGTGGAGGCTGGATCCCAGCCTCCCTCCTCTTTCCTTCCTTGGGTTTTTGGCATTCATTAGGAGCTCAGAAACAAAGCTTTTCTTTTGTCTTTACCTTTTTTCTTTTTTTTCCCCTCTCATATGGAGGGAGTTTTCCTACAGGACTCTACCTCCAGTATTTGAATTTTTTTCCTTCCAGCTTAATTATTTTGCAGTGCCTAAATAAAAATGGGCCCATTATAAACTTATAGTCAGTTTTGTAATATAACAACTTAATAACATTATATAAACATGTTTCTTGCAAGAAAATTTGTTTTGAGTGAAACCATATGGACATGTTAATGGGAAATATTTTTCACACTCCTGCTTTTTTGCCATTCTTTGTATTTGTTTCAATACTTATTAATAGCATCCTTCTGAAACTTCTCTGGGGAGACTATAGAGCAGATTTTTTAATGCTGTAACTGGGGTACAATTTTAAAAGTCTTGGATGTGATTCCAAACCGAGCTGAACAAGAGTGAAATAATATGTAGTTGCTGATTGATTATATGGCTATAATTGTACTTAGGGACTTTTCTGATATTATATAGATCCCTGGAACAAAACTCCATCAATGAGTAACTTTCATTCACTTTTTTATGTGTAAATCAATCCATAGGGGCTTTTCACTGTGGAGCTTCTGCTGGGGAACTTGATATACTGATCTTTGACTTCACATCTTGTTCTTTGGAGAGGCTGCAGTACTCACTTGGACGGCTTCCCACCTTTTTCCTCCAGTAAGCAGTTGCATTAGAAGGGTAGTGCTTTTGGGGGGGCTGAAGTTGTGAATTTTGACAGGTTTGAGGTAACCTCCATTACTTTCCAACCTGACACTGCATTTTGTTTATCCTGTAAATCATGTCTCTGTAGATGTGCTTGGCAAGCATTGCTTCCTGGTGCTGTGTGTCTCACACCTCAGTCTTCTGGGGAATTCAGTGTGGTTGTTTAGCTGTCAGCACTGGCTGTCCACTTGATTTAAAAAGTGCTGCTTCACCCTCAGGAGATTTCTATCCAAATAACAGGCAATTGTGATTGATGATTAGGGTACACACCTTGAAATGGTTTGGGTTGGACTATAAAGATCATCCAGTTCTACCATCCTGCCATGGGCAGGGACACCTCCCACCAGCCCAGGTTGCTCCAAGCCCCGTCCAACTTGGCCTTGGATACTCCCAGGGATGGGGCAGCTACAGCTTCTCTGGGCAACCTGTGCCAGGGCCTGCCCACCCTCACAGGGGAGGATTTCTTCCTAATAATCCATCTAACTCTGTCCTGTCAGATAAAGCCATTCCCCCTTGTCCTATCACTCCAGGCCCTTGTCCCATCTCCCTCTCCAGCTCTCTTGGAGCCCCTTTAGGTATTGGAAGGGGGCTCTGAGGTCTCCCTGGAGTGTTCTCTTCTCCAGGCTGAGCAACCCTCAGCTTGTCTCCATAGGAGAGGTGATGATTATTTGACTGCTTTTTGCAACCTGTGGTTGTGTGAAAGTGGAAGGGATGTTCTCCCATGTAGGGCCAACTATCAGCATTTTCTCACGGGCTCACTTCTGTGTGGAGCTCAGAGCTCACCCACTTGAGCAGTAACATCAGGGTTTGCTTTTGTCATGGTTCTGTTGTGTCACGGGTACCTGTGGCAAAACTCACCTGATACCTTAATGTCCAGGCACAGCTAGAAAGGTCCTTTCACCCTTCATGGCTAGCCCTCTTCATTTTACCAGGAAGAACATTGCATCTTCCCTTGGCTTTGCTGTGTTGCTGCCTGTTCCCTTTTGCAGGTAAATACCCAGAGCTCCCAGGTGATGGTGCAGCTCCCTGCAGAGCTGTGCCAGTGCCTGCTGCAGGAGGGGCAGCTGGGCACTTACTCACTCTGCTTCCCATCTTTTCACCAGGTTTTTCTTAAGAGCAAAGGCTTTCTGTGGTTTCTTGTAGTGGCTTAATTTTCATGTGACTCCCTTTGTGGAAGGCATTTTTGACAGCCTACAGATATCTATTGATTTTAATATATCCAAACATATAGACCCAACTGACTCTCCCTCATCCACGTGCATGCAGCAGATCATGAACTGTGACTTCCCCTTACCAAAAAGGAAAGCTGACTTTCTGCTTTAATAAAAGATGTTTTTCTACATATTTATTGCTAGGTTTAATAATTTCTTTTCATTTTCTTGGTATCCATGCAATAAATTACTAGTCTGTATTTTACTCATTATCCACTATAACCTTACACAAGGGTAAAACAAATGACCCCTCCTTGCCCTCTCTGTGCTGCTCCCGTCACCTGCACTGGATGAATCCCCCCTTTTTCCTGGTCTTTGGCAGTTTCTGTGCAGCAGCTTCTTTTAGACCAAGTCTGCAGGTTGCATCTTACACACAAAGCTTTTTTTATGAAATTATTACTCAAGCCCAAAATGTGGCTTCAAGCTTTAAAATACCTTTAGTTCTGTTTTAGTCCTTTTGGATTTTATGCTCTTGATACCTAACAGATTTTTTTTCTCCCCACGTCCTCCTCCTCCTCTATTTCTTTTTAATCCTGATTTTGCATGCAGCACTCCTTTGCATTTTATCTTTTACTTAAGTTTCTGCCCAGATGGAGAGTTTTATATGTTCTTAACTGTCAGCTTTTATTGTGCAGGGTTTTTAACAGCAAGGTCAGTCCACGGGAAGTTCTGTTATTCCTAATGAAGGATAGGTGGCACTCTTGTTATTTTTGTTGGGTCCCTGAAATAAATCAGGTGTGTGTACTCTCTCAGAAAGATTTCTTTTTATAGAGTAAGTGCTTTAGAGAGTGTTGTTGAGCATTGAAGATGATTTTATTTTATTTTATGTTTTTTAATATGAACATGTACTTCAATTACCTGAGTCTGTGACTGGATCACAGTACTCTGTAGGAAGACAAAATGTTATTTTTATATAGGCCTCATGAAAAAGTGCTCAGCTATATGGGACTGGCTCATTTTACATATATAACTTTTTGGGTATTTGTATTTTCTTACTATTTCACTAGACAGAGAAGAAAGCCAACAAAACCTTTAATGTAATTTTAACTCCAGTCATTAATACCTTTATACTATCTACTTTCTTCTTAATTGTATATTTGAAGTATAGATTTAAGCTAGTGTGTGATCCTGGCACTGCTGAATGAAGGGAAAGGGCACCGTAGCAAGTGCTAAACAGTCAACAGAGCCTTTATTTCTTAAACCAGGAAAGTAAATTTGTTGCCTAATTCTGTCAATTGATTGTAGCATTTTACACATTACTGAGTTTGAGAGTTCTCTCTTATGATCTAAAATTCCTGAAACATGGAAAAATACATGCTGCTAGGGGTATGATGTTATAGATGTTATCTGTAACTTTAAAGAAAAATTTGTTTCATCTCTACAGAATCTTTTTCCCTGCTCTTACAGCCAGGACATGGTTACAGGGAGGTATTTTAACCTTGGCACTTGATTACCACAAATCAAATCAATTTTATTATTCCTGGGGGCTGACAGATTCATCTGGCTGAGACCAAGTGATTTGGTGACCTCAGACCTGTTTCTCTGCATCCACTTGTCAATCAATTGATTCTGTTATTGCTCTTCCCAGAAAGGTGTCCCAGGGTGGAAGGCAAAGTGGATAATTAGAGCTGCAGATGAGAAAAGCTTCCATCCCGCCTCTGAAGAGAATGAATGTCTAAATACTCAGAGTTTTGTGACACGGTTTTGGCATGTAAAAACTTCTCTGTGATGGGGTCGGGGCTTGTCCAGTGCCCCAGACTGTGTTCAGGGAGTTTCTCAGTGGAAGCCCTGGAACCACAGCCATTCCCAAATTGTGAACCTCCTAAAAGGCTACTTGGGCTGCGCAGTTGTAATAAAGAATTAAATAGGTACTGTGGATGGAAAGGAGATGCTCATTAGAGACAAACCCTGCATTTGTGTGGTTTGCATTGAACATTTCCTATTGGGTGGTACTGCCTAATCAGGGCACGATGTGCTCTGTGTTGTTTTATGTATGTTTTCCATGCTTCAGTTTTAGTTAACTACAGTTTAGATTTCTTGACACTGTGCTTTGTTGGCGTAGTATGAACTTAGTTGAAAGAAAATCTTTCTTGAAAGAGTTTCCAATCTAATTTAGATTTTAGATATCTTCACTTTAAAATATTTAGTTGGTGTATATTCACTGGGGAAAGAGTGCTTGATTTCAATTTTCATGATGATTGAATTATGGAATTAAAAATTGATTGAACAAGCTATTCTGTTTTAATGGCTGGAGAAACTTGGCAGTTTATTTTGCAGTTTATATTTTTGGTGCCATCCCATGTAACACAGGCTCACATATTACTCATCCCTCCCTTCTTCTCCTGCAAAGAGATTTGGAGTTCTTTTTTAATCTTTTTAATTTCAATACCCTGAAGGGTTTGAATTGAAGAGTCTCAAGTGAAAATCTATTTTGGGGCAGGAAGTTTTCTTGATGTTTTGGATAACATTTACTTTTACTTTTTAATGCCAAATCAGCTTTCAAGCCGATGCCATTATGGCAAAGAATGTTGTGTTTTGTATAATAATGCAAGTCCCAAATGGTGGCAGTTATTGAAGTTAACACTTTTTGCCCAACTGTGGGAGTGCCAGCATCTTTGAGAGATTCCAATTTTGGTTCTTATTTATGCTTGACATTTAATGTGCTTGACATTCTGATTATTTTACACCTACCTAATTTCTTCTAGCTCAAGGGATAATGACAATATTTTAAGCATCTGTGAAGTGTAGCTGTATGCTATTGAGCAGGTGCAACACTACAAATGGAAGGAAAAAGTCCCTAAACTATCTCCAGATTCACTGGGTTTTGTGTGGCATAGCTCAGGGTCAATTAGACTGGTTATCAGGCTGCTTGCCAGTATCAGCCTTACTAAGATTTAATGTCCTTTTATTTATCTATTTGTGTGTAGATGGATGTATATAAATCACATAATGCTGGACTGTGGGCTTGCATTGTGTTCTTTGTGATCTAGGGGTGAGGCATTATAGTGAGAGATTTCTGAGCAGGTACTGGGAGCTTGTGTTTTTCCTAAATTTTAAATTAAAATGATGATGTAAAATAAGAAATTTGATATAAAAGTCAGCCCTTTAAATTGACCTCGTATGTCTGTGGCTGGTAGAACATAGAAACAGCTGTCCTGTGTCTTGGTTTATAGATAACTGGGATATAGCATGAGAAATTAAAATATATGGGGAAAAAAATTACCTGATTGGTTGTAAGTATACTCTTCGTAAAGTCTTTGCTCTCCCTTTGCAACATAATTTTATTAGTCTTCTTTTTGAGTTGTGTTCCCATTTAATATGTGGTTCCCTGTGGTTACATTGGATTTTAGGCTCTTTTGAAAAGGTTAAAATGGATATAAGGGAGAGGAAGCAGGAGGAAAACAGTGGGAAAACAAAACCTTCCAGAGAAGTACAGCTGGTGGCCACAATTTCCTTTTGTTTCATCTGCTGGGAATCTTGTGTTGCACTGGACTGTTGTAGTTGTGGGTAAATTGACTCCATGAAGAGTGATGAAGTTAAAATACTTTATTTTACAGACCCATGTGGGGACATTTTAAGCACTTCCCCAAGTCCTCACCAAACAGTTGCCATGGCCCAGCAAGGGGTCCTTGAAGCAGCACTGACTGAATGGGTTATAGAACAATTTAAAAAATTCCTTTATTTTGCAATCTTGCCACCTGCTGGTATATTCTGATAATAAAAATTTGGTTAGGAATGTGTTGCAATCATGTTTTCTTTGGTGGGCAAGATCTTAAGGCTGGAAATTAAGACTCGATCATAAGTAAGCTCTTATTTCCAGCATGCAAATTCAGTGTGTTCTTCTTTCACTGTGTCAGTGTCTCATCTCAGGTGCAGTGTAGGCTCTGCATCCCTTTGCATTAGATAGAATGGAATCATATCATAGAACGGCCTGGCTTGAAAGGGACACTAAAGATCATCTCATTCCAACCCCTTTTTCACAGGCTGGGGCATCTCCCACTAGCCCAGGTTGCTCTAAGCCCCATCCAACCTGGCCTTGGACACTTCCAGGGATGGGGCAGCCACAGCTTCTGTGTGTTAAGGCCTCACCACCCTCACAGTAAAGAATTTCTTACTAATATCTAACCTAATCCCACTCTTGTCAGTGTGAAACCATCCCCCCTTGTCCTGTCACTCCAGGCCCCTGTAAATAGTCTCCGTTTTTCTTGTTGGCTCCTTCAGGTGCTGGAAGGCCATAATTAGGTCATCTTGAAGCCTCTCTTTTCCAAGCTGAACAATGCCAACTCTCTCAGCCTTTCCTTGTACCCCTCTAATCATTTCCATGACCCTCCTCTGGACTCTCTCCAGCAGCTCCGTGTCCTTCCTGTGCTGGGCCCCCAGGACTGGAGGCAGCTTTGCAAGGGATTCTCCCCTGAGCAGGGCAGGGAGGCAGAATCCCCCCTGCCCTGCTGCCCACACTGTGGGACCAGCCCAGGGCATGGGGGGTTTCTGGGTGCTGAGTCATGTCCACCCTCTCACCCACCGGCACCCCCAAGTTCTCCCCAGAGCTGTTCTGCATCCTTTCATGCCCCAGCTCCCACTGATTTCTGCAGTGGGAGGGGAAATAGAATCTAGAGCTGTTATGTGGTCCTGGAACACACTAATCTTCAAAATCTATTTGAAATATAGTTTAGAAAGGAGTGGTGTCCATATCCTGAAATTCCCAGATAAAATTAGGCAGACTGAATTGACCTAAGTTATGGTAAGAATATTTAAAGGATGTTGTTATCCTTAAAACTATAAATCCAAGAAATATGGAACTTAAATGTCTCGGATAGTTTAAACTTTCTTTTGGGCACAAGGTGGAGACCGAATCAAGTCCATAATGTGCAAAACCTGGCCTTGTTAAAACTTAGTGGCAGGAGCATCGGGAAGCTCACTCCTTTATGTCAATCCAAGATGAAGCAGATGTGGTCTTAGTGGTGTCTGCAGGGAAATCCTCATTTATAATAAAAGATGTTTTCACATAGTGTTCAAAGGGCATTAAACAATCCTGTTTTTGCAAGCTGAATCCAAACATGATTTACTGAGGGGTGTGATGAATTGATCATTAGCTGGAACTTACAGGTCAGAAGTGGATGTTTTCTCTACCCAGAGTATCCCCTCCGGCTCTGCCATATGCTGTTGTTTGACACGAGAGTAACTGAATATATTTCTGTGACTTGGGTCAAAAATGGCATTGTACTGGAGCACAATGGTTCCCCTATAATGCAAAAATATGAAAAGTTTATTTCTATTTTATCTCTCCTTATGGTATAGTGTTGATTTGTTCCCACATGGAACACTTGCATCCAGTCCAAGGAGGACTTTTCCTCCTTGCAGAACTGCTGCCTGTCATTTCAGTACACCTGCTTGAGCATCTCTTATGAAACCAGTCAGAATGTCATTTATTCATGATGACATCAGTATGTTGACCTTAGGACCTCTCAATTATTCACTTCCAAGTTCCTGTGGCATGCAAGGCAAACCAGGGGAATCTCTCCCCTCTGCCACGCTCCCTCTCCCTGCCTTTCCCTCTTGCACATGGACACAGAACACACACACACACACTGCTCTCCCCCTGCCCTCTCTGAAATGAGCCAGAGCAGCAGATCCTGAAGCCAATGTGATGAGCACTCCCCAGGCTGGGTTCCTGCTGCCTTCTTCTTCTTGCCTGGTCTTGGCCTCAGACTTCTCTTTATCCACTTTCCACCTCCTTCTTAGTGTTCTGTATTTGCCCTGTTTAGTACAGAATGTTACTAGTGTTGAGTAGCTGTTCTGGAGCAGCTTGAAGTCCTGAAGATTTAGAGTTATGTTCTTCTAGCTGTTCTTTAAAAGATGAGGGGAATTATGACCAGTTGTAAGTCTCAAAAGGACCATGTGCATAAAAAGTACCATTTACTTACATACATGAGAGGCCAGAGGGGCTACAGCTGTGGTAAATGGATGAGAATGAGAGATCATTGGGACCAAAGCCCATAGTTTCCAGCTTTTAATTCACATCTTTAGTCACAGAGTTAGAAATTTTTAATCACATTATTTTACTGCAAAGTGTCCGTAACTATTTATGACACTGGATGTTTGCTCTTGGATCTGTTTCTCCTGTGGGGTATCCTTTAGATCAATCCTTGTTTGTTCTATTAATTTGCTTAATTCTCTGGGGTTTGTCAAGTCTAATTATCTTCTTTCTTTCTTCCAGTTTTGAAATCAAGATTGATTAGCCAACACGAAAAGACCCAGCTGGTTATGTGACTTGGAACCCTGTTTATGAAGCATTCATTCGTTTTCCCAAGACGACAGCACTGTAAGTTGTTTTCTTCTTTTTCTCCACAAAATTACAAAGCTGTTGTTTTAACTTAACAGAAATTCCAGAAAATTCCTGAGGAATTCCATTCTTATTGGTAAATACAGTCTTAATTTTTGGCTTAGTGACACCAGCCAAGGAAGTGCCTTATTCACTTACCATTCTACTCACCCGAGATTTCTTTCACGTAATGATGCTACTTATGATTTCACATCATTTGAGGAGAGCTTCCCTGATTTAGAAAGATCAATCTGCTCTCTCTTTACGCTGTGTTGAATGAAGTGTGGGATCAGTGAATGTGACAAATGTGTATTTTGGACTGCATGGATGGTGGATTATGTAAGGGCAGAGGCTGCAAAGCAGATGCAAGAGGAGATGGCAGTGCCACTCAATGGCACCTCTGCAAACAGCTCTAGCAGAATTCTGGATTCTCCCCCACACCCCAGACCCTGAGGGTCTGGACTAAGTAATGATTCCTCTGTCCTTCATCTAGACAGTGTTTCCCCACAACTATAAATTTGTTCCTCATAAGGTAAACCTTCAGTTGTATTTGCAAGATAGGATTGCACAAAGTATCAGTGTTATAAATGCAAGAGTGAGGATGTGTAAATGAAAGCTCCAGCAGCAATATTACATGGCTTAGCTATTGTTGGATATACATCATGAGCTGTGTTTTATAAGGTAAAACTTCACAGGATCATTAGACACAGGTGGAGTGCTGATATGTACATCATTATGCTGTATGTATGAATCTGATCTTTTCCAGTTGTGTGAAAATCTGCCTTAACAGTGATGAGACTCTTTCATTTCTGTAATTATGTGGTGGGGAGGTTAATTATTAAATTTTGGAAGCCATTAATTGACAAGATGTTCCACTTAGACTAGCAGGAATCCAAGCTGCACTCTCAGGTGTGGAGCAGCACCAGAGCAGCTCAAGCTTTCCTTTGGCTGTAACTGCATAGAAGGCAGGCAGGTGGGGTTGGCTGACCCTCATCACCGTGCTAAAATGGCATTGCCCAGCTTGCTCTGAATGTATGAGAACTCCATTGGTTTTTAAGTGAAAGGAACAACTTCTTTAGGTATTCATGCCGAATTTTCTGATGAAGAGCAAGTAATTCTAGTGACTTTAATGTGGTGATCCAGTGCATGTACAATCTGTATTTTTGTTTGTCACCTCTTCTTATTGAAGCTTCATTCACCAAGAAGGGAAAATGAGGTATAATATTCAAATTATTGTAGAAAAAGAGGAAACAACACTAGCTACTAAAGTAAGTTTTGGGGTTATGAAATTGTAGAATTATTAAAGAAAAATAAATAAGTACTTACTGTTAAATAGAGTTTTGTACAATGAAATACAAGCTTACTTTTGATTTTTATGATTACAAGAACATGTCTAAGCAAATTTGCTTTATGACAACAATAAATATATTCCCATATGGTAATGAGATTAGTTAGCATGTTATTAGGAAAGTAAGAGAATCACAGTCTTTTTTTAACAAGTAAACATGGGAAACAAAAATATAACAAGACTACCCTGTTGGGTGTCAGTTCATAGAACTTCCTCTCCTATGATGTGTGTGGAACCATTCTTAAAGCTTGATATGAAAAGCACAAAGAAATGAATAACACAGATAAAAAGGTATTCCTGGTTTTCTGTGAGTGCTTAAGGGAACTTCCCATATGACAGAGCTGTAAGTTCTCTGTAGCTGCTATGGAGAAGACTGCACAAACTGGTCTTAGGTTGTTTATTTGCTTTGACGCTGTGTGTTAAAAAACCTGAAATAACTTAGGAAGTTTGTACAAATAATGATATTACACAAAATGGCCCTTGCACAGCTTTCATGTATTCAAAATAGTATGTAATGTTTATGTGGATAAGAAATTACTCAAGGGTTTGCCTTCTTTTGTCACTAATAATTTCCAGATGAATCTCCACCAGGGTGATGTGTACGTATAGTTCTCACCTACCTGTAAATGTTTGATAGGCCCTTTTAGCTAAAACTGATCTAACTTAGATCAAAATGTTCTACTCAGTGCCCATGTTTTTTCAATATAGAGCAGAATGAAAACATGGTCATAATGACTGTGTGGGCAACTGTAACATCAAACCATTGCAGTGTGTTCAGAATCACTTCTTACTGACACTCTGTGCAGCAGTATGGCACCACTGCTTTAATGAAGGCTTTAATAGATGCTACAAGCTGTGCAGACCAAATATTGTGCTTGTCTTTCAAAGTATTAGTGATTCAAGCTTCATTTTATTCAAAAACTCTTAAAACAAGTAGTCTATAATCTATTTGTCAGACATTTAAATGTCTGTAAGAGACTGAAAAGCCAAGACAGACTTACTAGAGAGGGAACTTTCTTAGTCATTCAGCTATTAAAAAGAGAAAAGCCTCCCCTAGGTTTTTTGTACTTTTTCTTTTTTTTTTGCAGAGAAGTAAGTAGAGTTTGAAATACCATCATTTTCTCTGTTTCTGAGTATAATCCACAATAGTTTTAATTCCAGCTGTGGAAGACAAGCTGCCAGGCACAATCACACAATTTAGTACACTTGTAAAAACAAAAAATTGCAGTCCCCCCCCCAGAACAACCCTTCTTAAAGTACTTTCTGCCTTCAGCCTCTCAAATCCTGTTCCAGAAGGTTATAATGGTCTGGCTGTCTGGATTTCACTGTTGTTTAACTGCGTCCCAACCACAACTGAAATTCCATGTAGGTAAGATGTTGCTTATTCCCACTGATGAGGATGAGGTATCTGTTCTGGTTAGACCTTAACACAAGCTTTAGATGACATGGGTCAGGAGGGATGTCGCTGGTGCGGCCAGGAGTTGGTAAGGATTACTTCTTCCCAAAGGTAGCTGCAGCTGTTGTCTTCTCCTAAAGATAATCCCATATGAAATCCTTCCTGGTTTTGTTCTGTCACTCCTGTGATTTATCAGAGTTATTAAGGGAGGATCTCTGTGCTGTGCTGTTATTTTGGTGCTCAGAACTGAAATGTCAGCTGGAACCGAGACTGGAGAAGCTGAAGAAATTATTTTATCTCCAGCACCATGTGCAGCTCCATCCATGTTTCACTTCTGCCCTGTACATGCAGGGCACTGGCAAGCCACTGAAACTTTTGGCTTTTCCAATAGTTACAATAACCTTTGGCAAAGTGATTTTGTCACTTCTCCCACCTACATTGGAGGAAAGCAGCTGTAACAGCAAAGCGTGGGATTATGAGTCTCGCTTGATTGCAATTCTCGGCACAAATTATACATCAGCTCATCCCAAGTGATGGCATCTATGTCAGCAAAATTTGGTTTAGAGGTGTGATGTAGGACAGTCCCATCCATATATTTCTGTGTCAGTTTTCCTGGGATTGTCCCCTGTGTTTTGAAGGGGAAGAGGAGCATGTTCCATTTTCTTATAGTTGTTAGAAGTGAATATGATGATATTCATTGAGAAGAGTTGTGCAGAAGCAGAGCAGATCTGTAACTTCAGTTACCTGTACAGCCATCATTTTGCACAACTAAATTAAATATATAAATATCTGTGAATATATCTGAACTCGTGCTCCTTTGAAGGGCAGACTTCCTTTAATTAAATAAGCTTTTCCTGCTCTCTGAAGTTAGTGACATTTTATAATCATACAATTCTTAGGTAATTTCAGGTCCATGTTATTTTAATAGGTCAGTAAGGGTAATATTACAACATAACTGTGCTCAGTGAGAGGGTGTAGTGGGCAGTAGTTGGTGCATCGGGTTTCTCATCAGTAGATCTTGAAGTCCATTATTAAAAGTATGACTTGTCATCTCTGCTTTGGAGGTGATGGAGACTGTGGCCCTGTGAGGTTATCCAGCATGTCTGTGCAAACCTCTCTTCCTGCCCTCTATTGACTACCCATCCCAGGGTAATGACTCTCCTGGGCAATATATTCAAATACAGTACGGAAACACAAGAGCCAAAGGAGTTAATGGTGTCTTAATGGAATAAAATGAAGGGTGGCTTTTTTTCTTTTGAAAGAGAAAAAATTAAATGTATTCCTGCAGAGTTCTGTGTTGTGTGTGCTGTTCAAATCATCCATTGGATTTGAACATATTAAACATGAAGTTAACATATAATGTCAGTTTATTTCTTATTATTGACTGTTGCCTTGGGATTTAAATATTTCTTGTCTGTCTTGGTGTGAAATGGTTGTTGAAAAATGGAAAGACCAGCAGTGCCAGTGGCTGGTTTTCCTTTCTACACCAAATGTACGGCACTTGTCTGGCAAGAGGACAGAGGGTGTTGGTGCTGTACAGGACTCTAAGGAATTGAGTAAGGTTGGGGACAGCAAATGCCAGGTGACACTTCAGTAAATGCTGATTATTGATGTAGTTATTTCTTTTTTTTCCCTTACTTTTGATGCACGTTTCTGATCTAAAAATATTTTGGAAACGTTCCATATAATTAAAGATAAGAGCTTCATAGAAATAATGAATTTTTTTGGTAATGTTAGTATTATTATTTGGTTTTTTTGGAAACAATATCTTTTAGTTTTACATGTGGGGGATAATTTAAATTTTGTCTTTCCTGTTCATATAGTGCATTTGCTTCACTGTCAGCAAAACTGCTGCTTTGAGGATTGACGTTTGACAGTTTGGCACGAAGTGGTTAATCACATGCTCTGAGAGGCCTTTGTCTAGTGCATTGCTCAGTAATGTCACTGAGAAGAAGCACCTGTTGGGAATTTGTGCCTTGGCCACCTCTGGATGGTGGAGCTCCTTACAGGTGCTGCTGGGCACGTTTTCCTTCCCTGGGGAGAAATATGCTCCAGAGAGTACCTGCTAATGAACAGCTTCTCCTGACTTTGAAACAGTCCTTGAAAATACCAATAAATCGCTGGCAATTGATGAACAGGTGCCGTCCATGGAGTGAAATTTGTGTCTGCTCCTTCCTGCTTTAGGGCTTTTCTTGGCAGGAATTTGTAGGTGTGTTACTGGGTTTTTACCGGCTCCTGGCTCTTCCTAGAGCCCAGATTAAGGCTTTCTGCTGGTTTCTCGTAATACAGAGGATATAAATGAGAATTTTCTTAATGTGACACACAGAGGGCTGAGTACAATTCAAATGCTAATATGCAGAAACTAAGTCTCACAAAGGAGTGTGTTAACATTTGCCTTTATTCACTCTATTTCAAAGGATACGTGCCAAGTCTTGCTTGACACATATCACATACTGCATTGTACAAATTCACCCTTAAATGCAGAAGCAGCATTTCCTTCTTCCATAGTTTAAGTCTTGTGATCCCATGGAAAAGGGAAGGTTTCCTTTCATGACTTGAACCTGGTTTGCTGATTCCTCAGCTTTCTCCCCCATTTCCCTGTTAAACGTCCCTTTTTCTAAGAGAAACTGAAAGGAATATATCCAGCAGAGACTGGATTGGGGATTTCTTTTTTCTAGCTGACTTTGTTTTACTGCTTTCCTGGGTGCTAGAAAATCTCTCCTTTTCTTTGGTGTTCTTTCCTCTTTTTTTCAGTTTGCCCTGCAAGTGTAGCTCCTTGCTGTGATCAAGCTTAGCTCAGTTTAGACAAACTACTAGCTCCTTTTTTACCTAGTTATTATTAGAATGTCTATTGTGCTCTTAGATCTTGTTTAGCAGCTTTAGATTTGAAGTCTGTGTTTTGCCTGCTGTTGTCCTTGACTCTTAGAATTCCCTTGGCTTCGTGAATGGTGCACTTTTATGCAAAGTAGGTAAATTCTCTGTTTGCTTTCAGTTTGACGATCCAGTCATTTCCTATCGGAATCCATTCCCCCCTTGGAAAGTTCATCCAAGCCAGTGATACTAATACCTGTATGGAAAGGGTATTTGATACTTTCCAGCTTTTGCAGGGTTGTGTAATCCATTGCACTTCTGACACACCTTTCCCTGAGCTGGAGAGTCCTCCAGAACAGCAAAAGAACCTGGAGAGGAGTTTGTGACCTCCCTTGGTCACTGTGGCCACCTTGTGCCTCAGGCCTGGCCTGACTTCAGGCTCCTGCTGCCTTTGCTCCTTCCTTGTCTCTGTAGTATTCCAAGATAGTGGCTTCTCACTATTTGTATGAACTGAGCAACTTGTTCTTGAATCTCATTTCAGATTTCTCAGTAATCTCTCTCTGCAGATGTTGGTGCTTCAGCACTCAGTGAAGTGATGCTTTGCTTTTTGTGTATGTAAGCAACACATGGTCTGTAGCCAGCTACTGAAACTCACAAAATATTTAAGAATATGTTTAAATGCAAAGTCTTACAGAAAATGCAAATTTATTACTTACTACTTTTCATTTGATCCTCATGATAGATTTCTGGAGAGTGCTCTGAAGCTTTTTTTCTTGGTGCTATCACTACTTTGCCTTCATGCTTATGCTAATTTTCTTTCTTTGCCAGAGCCCCATAACACTTGTTATCAGTAGCTACAATTTCCTGCCACCTGTGGTGGAATATATTTCTTCATTATGAGCTTTTTGCTGCTTCCTCAAGTTCTGGCTTTGATTAGCTGCTATGGAATTTTTACATATCATCACTTGTCCTGCAAAATTTAATTATCTGATAGATATGAAAATTGCTGTTTCGAGGTTAGATTGGCCCAGATCACTTAGTGCCAGTTCCTGGTACCAATGCTGAACTGAACTGGTACTAAATTCCCTGCAGGAGAGTGTGGTGGAAGACTGGGGTTTATGGGGCTCATTTTGGATTTGTTTTGGTGGGATTTTCCCCCCTTCCTTTAAAGTGAAAGAGTACTGGACATGGCAAGACTCAGTTCAGAGTGACTTACCTGAATTAGGTTGGAATATAGTAGATATTTATAGTAGAAATTTGACGGAATTTTTAGTCTGAATTTGGTGAACATTTTCTTAATCTTATTTGCAGCAACTTTCTATCCCTATTTTGGGGATTACATTTTCAAGGATCTCATTAAAATGAGAATTAAGCAGAGTTTTACCACTCACTATTAAATCTTCATGGAATGATGTGCTGTGAATCCTTCTAGCCAGATCCAAACAAAAGAGAACATAAATTACACCAGCTACCGGCTTTATAAATGCAAACATTTTATTACTGTAGTCCATTAAAAGCACTTTTCTGTACTCAATTAAAAAAACCCAGACTTTTTATCTCAGGAGCAGCTGTCCAGCTCCTCATCTGTAGTACGTAGTTTCTTCTCTCCATCAACATCATCTGGAAGGAGGATAAAAACTCTGGCTTTGTTAGAATGTGATAAAAAGCAGCATGTGTGTATATGAAGGCAAATGTAAATTACCCTGTATTTCCAGCATGGAAAAGGGGACTTGGCAAGTGCAGATGTGCAGCTTAAACACTGTGGGAGGAGAGAGAAGTGGTTTTGTTTCTTTGTGCTGAGCTCTGGTGGAGCAGCTGGTGGGAACTGAGTCCCAGAGAGGAAGTGGCACCCCAGGTAAAGCTGCTGCTGTGCGGGGTGCAGGAATCCATCAGGTGTGTGCTGGGGAAAGGATTGCTGAGGAGTGACACTCAAGAGGAAAAGAGAGCAAAAGAAGAAGTTTGTCATATTTATTGATGTTTCCATCTTTATTCTTTTGAACTTTTTCTATCCCTGGGACATAAATTGTAGCTTGGAGGGAGTGAGTCCATATTGGTCTGTAGAAAATTGCTTGTATTAGGCACTGCAAGCCTATTTATGAAACAGTACTGGAAAAAACTACTGGAAAAGCTGTAAGGGTGACCTTGATGGGTTCCCCTGTGCCCATTCTCCCAGGTATTTTTGTCAGCTTCTGGGCTGCCACTCTCCTCTCAGGAGCTGGGGCTGGGGGCCTTTAGTTGCTGCTCTCTGGTGGTTTTGGGGTTTTGTTTGTGGGGTTTTTTGGGGGGGGGGAGTTTGGAGGGTTTTGTTTTTCTTCTCTCCCTCCCTCCCCCCAACCTCACTGCTGAGGAATTCTTCCTCTTGCCATCATCCCACAGGTCCCCAGAGTCCCCAGTGCTGCTGGAGTAGGTGATTCACCACTGTGCATGTCTGTCAGTGTTGCTTGGGAAAGCAGCCACACTGAAATGGGAACGCAGGCTGTGCCCAAGGGGCAGAGATGGGACTCTCAAATAGTAAACTCTTTTCCTTCCAGCATCTCTGCTTGTCAGGGTGCTTCATGGGTGGGGTGGCATGGCAGTGGGACACCTATTTTGCAACCTGGTGAGATCAAGGGGCTGCTGAGTCTATGTTTTCTGATAAACTCCTTTCCCCCCCCCCTCCAAATCCCATGAAGTAGCACTCTTGAAAATTACTAGAGGCAAATAGTAACAAGGTAACTTGTTATTTCTGTATCCAATTCACAAGTGAGCTCTTGGTCAGATGCAACATCTGAACCAGATTTTAGAACCACCAGAAGTGGATCATTTCTGGGGTGATTTGGGGAACCACAGAATCTTCATGCGAGGTTTGACAGAGGCTGTTGGTGGATTTTGCATGTTAATGAATTTCCTTTCCAAAGAAAGGAAAAGAAGGAAGAAACCCACCTGACATATCTAAGTAAAGAGCCAGCCCAATTGTCTTAGTATTTCAGCACAGAATTAAAGAAGAGTAAATTGGGTTTGCAAAGGCTAAAGGAGGAGGTTGCAATAGTTAAGCATGAGATCATTAAGGAGCAGAGAATTTTCTGTCTTGTCTTTATGGAATTTGAATTAATTTTGATAAAATCCACAATAATAAGACAAAAAAATTAAAGGAAGTGAGAAAGGAGGAGAAAGGGCCACCCTGCAAGCCTTAAATAATAATTCATTGCAATCTGTGTCTGAAAGAAAAATGACAGAAATTGAAATCCTCCAAATCATAAGAATCATGAGAATGTAAAAATCACTTTGAAACAGTGGATTTTTTTTTGCAAATGCATGTGCATGAGACAGTGGGCCTGTCCATACACACACTGAGAGTTCTTCACCAGCCTCAAGGTACAGTAAGATTTAAACATGTGAAAAGCTTCAGTTGTTTCCCACCTGGAGTTTAATCCTTTGGTGCCTAAGCCTTGATCCTTGTGATGGTGTTATTTTTTTCCTCGTGAGGCTTTTGTTGTTCTGTAGTCAAATTTGGATAAAACATAGATAATTTTCATGCTATACATTAAAAAAAAGCATAATTCAGATTTTTTTTTCCTTACTTTGCTTACGAAATTCTTGTTGTGCTCATGGAACACTCTCTTTGTACGACATGTTAAAGTTCTCACAATGGTGGTTCAATCCTTGCTGAAGAAGAAGGGAAAGAAGAAGTTGGAAACTTGCATGGATGATTCATTTTGAGCAGCTATTTTGGGGGTCTCGCATCATCTGAGATAAGGCTTCGCAGAAAATGGGTGGGAAAATGGTAGTTTATATACCTCCTCCACCCAGCTATTTAAATGAAAATCCATAAAACTTGATCAGGAGATTGTCACTGGGATTTATTTGGAAAGAACATACTTTAAAAATACAGTAGGGAAAAAACATGGAAGGATCCCAGAAGTGGGGAACGGTGGGTTAATGGGGAAATGGAGGAAATCCTGTGGGCAGTATCCAAAGTCACACTTGGCTTTGAGCCACAGATGTTTGCAGTGCCTGAAGATAAAATCATCCAAAGCAGCTAAAACAAAATTAAAACTGCAGCAAGGCAAAAGATAAGCTCTGCATATGTTCTCACACATGGAAGCAGAAGGAACTGCTCTCAGAAATGGTTTGGGGGTTGGTTTTCACTGGCTGGGAGAGATGGAGAAGAAACAGACAGGATGGGTCTCTCACATTTTGGCTGGATGGGGTGAGATTTCCGGGAAAAAGATAATCAAAAGTTAACTTTGCAGTGAGAGAAGTTAGACATTTATGAAATGTGACTTTAAAGAAAAAAATCATTATTTTGCATTGGTTAACAGTAAAGTTACTTTTATTGCTGTGGCTACTGGCTTGAAGTTGCTGTTAGTCTGTTCTGTGGTGTGGAAAATTCAACATTACAAGCAAACAAAAATACTGTGATAATATTTATGACTACTTGTAAAGAAACAGAATCCTAAAACTACAATGCACTTTGCTCATATATAATCATAATAAAGTAGTAGATTGAAAAAAAGTTTATTGCAGCTTTGAATGAGCAGTGAAGGAATTTAATGAAACTTCTCTTATACTACACTTGGTTCCTCATTGATTATTGAGAGAGAATCCAAATTATTCAACGCAGGAGAAAGTTGTGCATAAAAATACAATTTTATTAATAGTTTTCACTCAAGCTGTGAATAATATAGTTTTAAGGGATTTGTTTAATCTCTCTGCAGTGCTGTTTTTCCTGTTTGTTTATAGGCTACTGCTGGAACTTAACCCAGCAAATGTCCTGAGATGTTACACTTGCACAGTTTGACCAGTCAGCTATGAATATTCACTTTTTTTTTCCTGAGCAGATGGGATTCCAAGTCTGTGCAGAAATACTGTCATAAGTATTTCCTTTAGTACTTCTTATGTTCTAGTTCTTTTCACAGCTCTCCCTCCATTTGGGACATGTTTGGTCGAGGAAATATGTGTTCTGACAAAATATTTAAAGGTGAACAAAAGGGAGCATGCTCAGAGAAAGAAATAACTTTGTCTTCTTCAAATGCCTGATATACTTGGTGTGCTCCTGTGTTTTGAATAGTGATGAAGCATAAAGAGATGAAAGAAAGTTTGAATTTAGAGAAAATATGGTCCCATGTACTTCCTGCACTCTTACATATTTGTGTATTTTCTTTCTTAATTTAAATTACTGCTTTAAAAAACGCCTATCTTACAAGGATTAAATCCTGTCTACCAGCAGGGAAGGATGTAAAAGGAAGCCACAAATACATCTTATCCAATTTGAAAGTCATGTGCTGAGACCTCCTGCAGTGCAGGTGGAACTCACCCCGTGCTGAATGGTGACAGTGGCCTGACTCCCAAAGGTTGCTCCTTCTGTTGCCCTTTAGAATTTTGGGAGGACGAGGATTAAAGTTTGCTGGATGGAAAACAGGAAAACAGGAACTGGTCTCAATGAGGGTCAGCTTTGTCCTCCTGCATTTGGTGGGGATCAGCAGCCCCCACACGTCACGGATTGCTGTAAGAGAGAGAGGGTTTTTCCCTTAACAAAGTTTGAATGAATCAAAGGAAGCCTTGCCAGTAATTTTACAGTGCCAGTGCCATGGACTTCTCAGTGGTGGAATTCACAGGGCTTGCAGAATTCCATTAAACATCACACCTGTTCATTCCCCATCACACTGAGGATAGTGAATCAAAGCAACTTAACATGAAGGAAAAGGACTCTGCATGAGACCTCAGTGATTCCTTCCATGCCTTAAGTATATTCCCTGGGATTATTCTGCTTGTTTTCTCTCTCTAATGGTTCGGTAAATGGATTTGTAGGATCGTGTTGTAAATTAGACTGTAAATTGTTTGGTGCCAGTGTTGTCTTGTGTGAATTTTGATAGACAAATATTATTGACCACAATACAATTTACAGATTTTGAGTAGTTCTGCAATCTAAGATTTAACAGCTCTTTCTAATAGATTTTTAAATTTTTAGCTTGGTGATTTTTATCTTTTTCTAAAGTAGTCCTTTAACTCATATTCAGAAATAAAAGGAAATTCTCCTGGAAGCAATTCTTAATACTTTATGCAAACTCGTGTTGCAAAATTACCTATATCTTTACTGCAACTGATTTGAAAGTGCAAAAGGTCAGAAATGTCCTAATGTGTTTTTGAAATCCACATGTCAGCACAGCACATTTCAGAGGGGCTCTTGGGGCTCTGTAGAAATGGCATTTTTCTTTTGATTTTAATTTTATACCTGGAAAGGATTAGGGGATATTCATCTCAACTGATGGCTGAAGGGTAAGACAGAACATATATTGAGAATGGAAGGTGCATATTGGAAAAGATACAGACTCAGAGGGATGTGATATGAGGAGATATTTATATAATTATTTTATGTGAATGATGTAAAAAACAAAAAAAAAAATTAGTCACTTATTTTTCCATCTACTGTGCCAAATCCCCATGTTTTATTTGCTACTGGTTAGTGCAATATTATTCCTGACCTTGTTCCCTACTGAAGAGACATCTTAAATAGCAGAATGTCAACTAAACCAAAGGCAAATTTCCTCGAAAGCAATACTGAGTCTTGATTTATTTACTCATTCTGCCTTTCCATCACCTATCATTTTGGCAGAGCTGCTCCCTGTTGATAGTGACCTTGCAAGATGACACATTAATTCCAGTGTTTGGGAATCTGTGCAGGCTGCTACTCAGTCTTGTCTTTTACAATATGTGCCTGCAATATACAGTATTCTTTAATTCATTAAAGTATTCTTTAATTCATTAAAGCATTAAAGACTTTGGACAATCCAAACTCAAATGCAGGAGAAGCTTTAAAAGCTCACCCACTGTTTTGCTGCTCCCTGTGAATACTTTGCCTCTGATCTCTTCAGTGGCACAATGAACTAGAATTCACTGGAGGGTTATAGTGCCTGTGAGATACACCCAAACCCTGTCCCAAACCTCAGGAGCCACAACAAATGAGTCTGTGGTGTACAAATGTCAACTGCTTGCTGTGACCTGTCAGGAGGAGCTGCCCAGTACAAGGAGCCTCCTTGCAGGGCACTGAAATTGCGCTCTTGGCAGGTCCCACAGTGAGAGTCTGGTGTGGGGAGGTCATTTAGTAGCTGCACTTAGAAAAGCAGCCACATCACCTCCCTGGCTCCTCCCAAAAATCTCTGGGATAGTTTAATTGCTTTGATTTTTAATCAGAAAGGCTTGTGGAAAACTGCTTCCCAGTCACTGATTTTAGTGTAGCAATTTTAAAATGGGGTTTTTAAAACAGAGCTTAAGGAAACTTTTTAAGTGTTTCACAGCCCTGTTGAAAAACACTGTAGAGTTTGCAGGTCACCTGGTTTGGTTTGGTTTTATTTGTTTGTTTTTTCAATTGATCCATGTGGTTGTTACAGATACATGATACAAGAGGTGCTGAAGGGAACTTATCAACAACTGGAAGCACAGAACTTCATCTTAGTTGAGTCTATGCCAATATATGTTGCATTTGCTATTGTTGGAAATGAAAATTAGTAAAAAGCCGTGAGAACTAACTGGAAAAAGAGGTTATAACTTCTGAGAGATACAGAAAATCCACTTTTTGACACCTGTGCACGCCATGTAGTTTCCTGAGCAGAAATGGTTTATGTCTGATGTTGTACACTAAATATGCACCACTTATAGCTGTTCTCCGCTGGGACATTGCAATCGAGTTTAAGAGCCTGAAATCAGACACAGTCTGTGGTCAGCGAGGAATCCTTATCGACGGCATAATTACCTTGTGGAAGGGGATTACTGCCCTTGAGCGATGGCACGTGTGAGAGGTTTGGTGGGGCTGACACGGGCGGCTGTTCCAGCACACCTTCAGCTGATGGAAAACTGGGAATTGGCCTTTTTAGTTCCACTTTCCTTCACAGTCGTGGGCCCAGCCCTGCCCTGCACTGGCTCTTTCGCCTTTGAGCTGCTCTGAGCCCTGCTCAGACTTCAAGGAGACAACAACTCCAGGGTGGAAGCAGCATCCACCTAAAGCTGACTCTGAAGCTGAGGGGAAAGCACTTGGAGAACAGTTTCATTTTAGCTCTAAAAACTAGGGTGTGTAACCTGGAGTTCAGGGATAGCAGTCACACCATAAGATTACATGTAATTTTAGCATTTGGATTAATACCCCGTGAATGTTCTGTGGTTAATGCACTTTCAATTACATTTGCATTAAAAGGAGAGGCTTCATTTCTTCATAATTCCTCTCTTTTTTTTTTTTTTTTAAATAGATGTCATTACTGCAGAAAGCAAAATCAAAACTTGTGTGTCTTTGTGACCTTAAATTTGGATTTGAGCTATTGCACCAGTTGGTTCCCATTTGGGATTTTCCTGTTCCTGGAGCTGATAGGTATCACTGTGCTTTCCTTGGGCAGTGATAATGGCCTGTAGTTGAAATTAACGTTTATGAAGGAATATTTGTTGAGCAAAGTAGAAAAAGAATCACATTTTCTTCTCCCTATCACTTCTTTCCTGCGTTTAACCCTGTACTGAGCGGGCTAGCAAAGGGGAAAAAAGCAGAAACATTTTTTAAATGGAGCTTCATGAAGACTGAAGTAAAATTTCTGTAGATACAGGTCTCTGAAATGTCTTTCCCCGAGGTCAAAACAAGCTCCAGTGGTCACACATGGGGAGCCGGGGGAGGCTGGATCTGAGGAGGAGGAGGATGTGGCACAGCTCTTGCATCTTTTTGGATCCTGCTAAAAGAGATACTTCAAAATTGAAACACTTCATTGTTTGCATGGTAAAATAGTGCTGTATGGAACCTTTAGAACCTGTATCCAGACAGAAAAATTAAACAAAACAGAGATTGATGTGGTTTTTCTATCATGAGGTTGTTCTTGGACAACGGAGCAGTTTGACTCTCACTGAGACATTAACTTGGATCATGAGGTTTATTTATCACCTATGAATGAGAAATCTGAGCATGGAGAAACTTCCGAGCACAAGCAAACACACAGCTCGACATGCCATAGCTGTGCAGAGGTTAACTTGGTGATAGCCATGCCTCATCTAATGTGATAATTGCTTTCGGCACCTTTGTGTCTAGGCCTAATTCATCTTGCAAAGATAAAGTAATAATTTACCACTTAACCTAATTCTTCATGTGCCAAATAACACAACTGTACAATGAAAACTTCGAGGTGCAAGTTGGGAGGAGGGAATGGAGGCCAGTGTCTTGGGCAGAAGGAGGATTTGAACAGGAAAATATGCTGGAGTAGAGGGAAATTCTGCCTCAAAACAAGTCATGCTTTAGCAAAGGGATTTTGAGTGGTAAACTGAGATTTGCTGTGGCGAGACATGTCCAATTCTCCTGCAAACATTTGTGGATTTCCAAAGAGGCCATGGTTCAGGCAGTATCTCTGTGCCATTAGGGGTGTTTTATGGTAGACTCTATAAAGTTACTTGTTCCTAGTTAATTTTTAGTTTTGTACTATTGCTCAGACACACTTTGTGCAAATATGCCTTGGTCTAGGCCTAAAAAATACCAAACTCAAACCTGAGACAGTCTAGTGTATTTAAAATAGGAGTGGCACAAGTTATTGCAGATAAAGAAGGGAATATTTAAGAATTCCCAAGGTGGAAGAGACTGTAATTGCTCCTTGGCACCGGAAGAGGAGATCTAAAGTGTAGTCGATAGCTGTGGTGGTGCTTTCTCCATTAACTCCTTTGTGTGTGAGTTATGTTTATAGTTGAATAATTATTTATATGTAAATAAAGCTATTACATCTTTCTTTCCCTCTGTAAGGACAGTTTTAGCTTAATTATGTCAAAGAATTGATGTGGGGCACTGGGGGATGTTCATCTTGTGATTCATTTTAAATATGCTTCCTGTGTATTTGCTACTTGCCACACTTAATTGAGCTGGGTTTTTTCCTTTCTGCATGGAGGAATGTGCACTCTTTCCTTCTGATTTTATTGTAATAGGTGACATTTTCAGTCTTTCTGGAGAATTAAGGCAGGTGAACTGTAGCGGCTTTTGGGGCACCCAGGTGGGCTGAGATAGTGCTGTCATTCCTCACTGTGGATGTTTGAACAACTGCAGAACCGCTTTAGAGTTAATCGTATTGTGGCTTTCTTATGGTGTGAGAGAAGAAAAATCATGAATTAATCGCTTCAGTGGACCTTGGCTCCTCTCACTGCAAAGTTTCACTCTGCTGTAAATGCTCGGTATTATGTCAGTTCCCTCGAAGTCATTATCACCTACACACTGGGTGTCAAGTGCTGCTTTCTAAAGAGATTAGTACCTTTTCCTCCTCCTCCTCCTCCNAATTACCGCAACCGTACAGGATGTGAGATGGAAAATAATGCCCTGATTTGGTTGCTGTTTCAAGGAGAGAAATGAGATACAAGATTTTATTCCTCCTCACTGGCACTTTTCTGCTGACCTAATTTCACCTGACGTCAGGAGGTTTAGCGTGGTAGGTCAGAGCAGAGCGGGGCCTTAAGTCTTTCAAACCCTCTCTGCACACCCGGGGTGGTTAATTAAGGAAACAGGTGCTGTAAGCAAGGCAGAAAAGACAACCCAGGTATCTGCTGCCTTTGGAATAGGGAAGGGAAGCAAAACTGCCATCAATAAAACCAAATCCTAATCAAAGGTGACCCTGAATGGGAAAACTATTTTTTTTTTGCTTTTTTTTTCTTTGTTGCTTCTGTAATGTACCTGTGAGAAGGTTTGGCTGATTGGACTCAGTTTACTGCCAGCCACTTGGCAACAACCACTCACACCTCTCTTGTTAGAGCAGGAATTTGTTGTCTTTTACCAGGCAGGACTGGCAAAACCAGAGATTAATTAGAAAACAAACAGAAAAAAGAGCAAAAAATCCTATTTACTTTGTTGATATCCCATTCTCTTAGATGCTACCTGTGCACAGCAGGGATACCCAGAACAGGAAAGAAAGGATGACAATGGAAAAAGTTAATAAAAGCATCCGAAGCAAAACATATCTGTAACAGGGATGCAGAGATACCTGTCTTTGTAGGACACAAAGTACAGGAGTGTTCTTTGATTTCAACTCTATTTACAGAGGTGAAAGAGAGACAATAGAACAAGCTGTTGGGAAATAGGACATGGTGCCACATTGGAAAAGTGGGGGGCAGGGGGAGGAGCATTTTCTTTCTTATCTCTTAATCTGTTTTAAATTTCCAGCTGAGCACTGTCTGGATCTTCCTGCTGAAATCTGCACAATTCTAAAAGCTTTTACGTTGTCTTTTGATTCCTATTGAGAATCACAGAATCAAAAAGGTGGGAAAAGACCTCCAGGGTCATCGAGTCTGAACTTTGCCTGAACGCCACCTTGTCAACTGGATCAGGCCATTTGAACACTTCAGCATTCCTTTGAAAGAAATGACAGATCAAGATTCCTTGCTTCTGTCTATGCCTGCCTCTAAGCAGACTCATGCAGCCAGGACTGTAAGATGTTGTGTTTGGATAATCAGTGTTGATAAATCACAGCATGGGTTCCTCGGACTGCAAACTCAAATTCTGTAGAGTGCTACAATGACACAAGCAGTCTGGGTGATGGTGTTTCCATGTATTCCATAGAATTTCATTTCAGAACCTTTAATAGGTCTGTTCCCCTCATCTTTCCTGGAGGAGTCTGATGTTTTTGGGGCAGAGGTTTTTAAACCATGGTCTTACTAACATCACTAAGGCAGTGCCTTTGTGCAGGCTGTTCCTCTGCATGCCGGGTTGGCCTGGTTTGCTGCTGCCTCTGCGCCTGATCGCTGTGATCCCCAACCATCCTGGTGGATCCTCTTGGTAGGAAGGCCAGCAGTTGTTGTTGGTCGTGGGCAGCTCCTCCACACACGTGAGTGAGCCTGTGCAGGGAGACAGTGAGCAGAGATACAGGCACTGCACTGGCATTTGGGATTTGTGGAGCAAATGGGAAGCGAATCTGGACGTACAGAGGGTGAGGTGCCCCTGCCAGTAAAGCAAGTTTGGAACTGCTTCCCTGCAGAAAGCAGGGCTGTCAGTATTATGTTTTTCAAATTTAAATAGTGGCCATATAGATAAAAGAACCTCTTCAGGTCAGTCCTTGTTACTAGGAGCTCATGCAAGACAGATTGGATAAAGATGGTGTCAGGAAAAAAACACCCTACCATTTGAGGGGTTTATGGCATTCCTGAAGCACTGATCTTAAAGGCGTTTTCCAGCCTGAATGATTCTATGTGTGGGGAATTGAGGAGATACTCTAGGTGTTGCTGAATTCATACACAAGCTCTACATTCACTAAACCCCGAAACTGTGTACGTTCTGAAGTGTGTCAGGTTTGGTATGTTTGCTTTTTTTTTTTTTTTTTTTTTTTTACAAAATCCCAGATGAAATCTCAGGAAACAGTTACAATTCAATTTTATATCTGAAGAGATCTGGAAATATAATTAAATCAATAGGGGTAATTTTTAATACAAGGAGCAAAGAATATGGGATGTGAAAGGTAAGCCAGAAAAGTAGGAATTGCTTCATGAGATCAGACAGAAGAGCTGGGATGAGGTTTCTTTGGACCTCACTCTTGTATTGACTTTCATGCTTAAAAAGTCAATGTTCTGGGAATTGACCAGAATGTGCGTAGGTTAAAAACTGGGACAAAGGCTCCTTGAACAGTTTTGAGGTTTTTCTAATCCATGAAAATAAAAGCAAGTGTTCAGTGTTTTTATGAATTCAGTCTGTAGTCCTCCTCAGCTCTGTGTGGTTATATTCAGTAAAGCATGGAAGCTGAGTCTACACCTCTGAATTCCTGCTGCAAAACAATGTAGTGCTTTAAAATTCCCCAGTGCTTTGACTACTTAATATTTATTTTGTATTTACCCCATAGATTGTATCTGTCTGTGAATGACCTTCAATACTGAAAGATTATCTGAGTGTTTAGCAATCTTCTGTTTGTCCTCACTGTACATTTCGGAGATGATCTATCATGTATATATACAGAAAATGGACATGGTGAAACTAAATCACTTGGTCAAGGTTACAGGGAGAATTTGAGATGGATGTTGAAATTAAATCTAGATCTTCCTAGCCCTGAGCTAATCCTGTTGCAGCATGGTCACCCTCTATTTGCAGTCTCTTCTGTCATCATAGGCTTGTTTGTGGCTTTGGCTAAGTTTGCTGCAGACACAAACTGTGGTACCCAGCTGGAGACACTTTCACTGAGAAGCTTTAAACAAGCAGCCCCGTTCCCCCACCCAATTTACTGAGCAGAGTGAACCTCTACTTCTTTAATGTTGTGAAGAATTTAGAGTTCTGGGCAAGCTCAAAAGAGCCTCAGTTGATGTTTTAGCTGGATGGAGACGAAGAACTTTATTTGAGGGGGTATTTCCACAAAGTGTCTGGGAGCTGGTTTGAGTATGAGGAGTAGATGAAGTGTTGTCCCGGCTGGAGATCTTGGTGACAGGCAGCTGCTGCTGAAGGTGCAGACACAGGGGTCACTGGGTAGGTGAGGACATGCCTGCACTGCTTTTAGGTAGAGCTGTCAAACTCAGTTTTTAAGGATCTGGCTTTGAATACTGATCATATAATTGGGACAGTGTGGAGCTCAGCACGGATTAATTGCTCGGTTCTTCACTCCAGTATTCTTCAGGATGATATAACTGAACATAAGCTGTGCTAACTTTCATTCTTTTACAGCTAAATATACATCTCTGTAGTCTTGCTGAGATGGAGCTGATTGTGTGGTGATGGAGAGGCAACATTTTATGTAAGGCATGTGTAGGAGATCTGAGAGATCTCCAGAGGGATCATATTAATGCTTATAAATGTGGAAATGGTTATTTACAGACGAAGTATAGAGTGAAAGAGGAAGGGAGTAAAGGATCTGAATCTCACCCTTACATTACCTCCAGAGAATGCTGAATATCATCCTGAAATTGATGCCTGATTTAAGTGCTATATTTATAAAAGATGGGCTATTGGTTTGACAATCGAACTTCTAAGTTCACTCTTGTTCTTGAGGTCTCAAGCCTTTAGAAAAGAAAGTGAAGAATCCAAAGAGCTCTTAAAAGTTATCACTTAATCTTTGTAAAACTGTTTTACTTAAACTTGACTGGCTGCTGGCTTTTGTGTGTCCAATGGCAAATATTTTAGTTCTCGCTGAATGCACAAGTCACTAGTTGTGTTTTAATACAATGACTTGGTTTGGGTGTGTAAGGGGTAGGAAAATGTAAGTGCCAGGCCTCCCTTGCCTTGTGATAGTTTAGCACTCCTTTAGTAAAGACTGAAAACATTAACTTGCTGCTCTCGTGCTGATTCTGCAAACACACACAGTGTATTTCACTGATGGAACGCCAGTGCAATCACTTCCTCTATTCATGTTGCCCAAATAAATCATGTGTTTAGGTCTTCTCATGAAACAGAAGAAAAAAAAGCCCAATTTTCCTACAAGTGAGGTAATCTTCCCCTTTGCAGACTGTGATTTCAGCATGTCTGCCCTTTGTTTGGGAGGATTATTATTTTTACCTTCAAGGAAACAGAGGATCCAAAACTTGGATAAATTAAATCGCCTGGTGTAGATATTCAACTTTATTTCTGTTATATCTCCAATTTGTATTATTCATGTTTTTCCACTGGATTTATTAAATACCATATTGAAGGATTTTAGATGGTTTCCAAAACTGTCCTTCATAAACCATGATCATCCTACCAGTGCATTCATTGAGTTTCTTTCCTCAGTTGGTTTAGAAATCCCTCCTTTCATACCCATTGAAATTATATACTCTAAAAAAATTGGCTTACTCTGTTTATTAGTAATGTGATAAGACTTTGAGTTTATTTCTGTGTAATTATATTTAGCTCATTTTTTATTTGATATTGTGACAAAATAAATGATGTAGAATAAAGTTATGTTTTTAGAAGCATTGGAATTTTTTCATAATCTTGTAGGGAAGAAGAAGAGGCATCACAAAATGCTTTCCCAACTATTTTAGAGGCGTAAAGGAAATGTTCTTTTTAATTTTTAATTCCCCTAATAACACATGCTCATTCTTGTATCTGTGTATTTTCTCTGGAAACTCTTCTGGAGGGCTTTGCTTTCTGCTGGAATCAGCAGCAAGACTTCAGGTGACGTTTTTGAGGGGTTGGCTACAAATCTGACATGAGATGGGTGTTTTGGCATTTAGCATATGCATGGGACACTTATTTAGCTATGACATGGTCTTTCTGACAACCAAGGGATACCCTTTCCTCTTGGCACCAACTCCTTTGGACAACTACAGGATGTTCAGCAGCTTCAGTGATAACAGCTTGAACTGTGGTCTCCTCCAGCACTGTGTGGAGTTGCAATGAATTTTTCCCCAGTTAAGCCTGGGAAAGCACAGTCTGTTTTCTTCAGAGCCAGTTAAATTGCTTTTGGGAACAGAAGGTGTTGTTACTTGCTCTGCTGAGTGCACTGAATAGGAGATGGATCAGGTTGCTGGAGAGCAGCTCTTGGGCAGCTCTAACAATTTAGAGCCTTCAGAGGCGGCTCAGCCGAGTCAGAGCAGGACAAACAGATCCCTCAGCAGGGGAGGGAGAACACTCGAGGTGCCACCCTCGGGGTGCCACCCTGGGCTGCTGCCAGAGCCGGGTGCACCACGGGTGGCCATTCACTTCGGGGCACCCCAGCATTGCTGTGAAACAGGAAATAGCAAAGGCTAACAGCTCCTGTAAAATGTTTCTTTGAGAAGTCATTGCCTTTTTAAAAGGCTAATTGAGCTTAGCATTCAGGTGTTTCTTTAGGGAATTAATTACTGCAAAATCAGGGCTATCATAAATCATCTCAGTGCTTTTCAGAACTTTTTATTTGAGTCTTTTCTCCCATTCACAGAAGTTACAGGAATTCCATTATTTTAAAAGTAGAAAACATAGAATTCTGAATTATGTTTCATTATATATTTTATTATTTTATCTCTTACACATATTATGATCTTCCATTGTTGTTCCTGAGCTAGAATTAATGAAATGGCAAGAGGGAAAAAAAAAACCTCAGTGGAATTTAATTTTACAAATAATATGCTGAGAGTTCTCATCACTACTTTATCTAAATATAACACTGTAAGCATTTCTGTTGCTTGTGAATAAGAGGATGTTTGGAAGCTGCAGCAGCTCTCAGGAAACCCAATTTTCCTCTCCACAGATCGAAGTTAGGAGTATTAAATATAATTAATATGGAATAGCTGTGTTTAACTGTTTTATGGTATTGTAAGCACAGAACATTTAGATGTCTTTAGTGAACTAAGTTGAGGACACAATGCAGGACTGCACAATTTATTTTTATCCTCAAGGTCAACTAACATCTTTGAACACTGCCATCAGTGTTCAAGAAATATAGGTCTTAATCCTAACCTTGAAGGTAATGGTGTAATTCCCCTGTATACAGTTATATACATACACAAGCATGTGCATTACTTATTACCTTCTTTTCCTTGAGCTTTGGAAAATAAAAGCTGGATATTTTTAGAGACTGGTATGTCTGACTCAGAGAACTAAACTCCAAGATATATAACAGAGGCATGCAGTTCATCTTTGTAGGACAATGCTGGGTATACAGGAATTATTAGGAAATCCTTCCAAATATAGGAAAGTCTAATAGGCAGTGTGAATTCAAATAGAGTTTGAGTAGGAGCTGCTTCTCTTGTGGTGCTGGACACTTTCAAAATTATTAAGCTGAAATAGCAGATGAACATTTGCTAACACTAAATTATGAGACCCTCACCAGCCCATGCATAAACCACCATGTAGCAGTTTAAACAGGACAAAAGCTTTTCTGGCTTTGCTTTACAGGTGTTTTAAATTCTCCCCCCTCGTCTTCCCTTTTTTTGGAGTAATTTAAACAAACTTTGCCAGTTTATTTTCTCAATGTTCCAGTGAGGCTTTTGTATTTTTTACTAGTAATTTGCTTTTTATTATTATTATTTTCACCCATTTTATATGTTTATGGAGGTCAAGATGTGGACATGATCTTCACAGATTCATTAGGTATGGGTATACTCCAGGGAACAAGGAGGAGGCAGTTTCTGTCAGGCTCAGACAGGCAGAGGCTGTGGGGATTTTATTCCTGTAGTCTGCACCTTGATTACTGGATATTAAGACATCCAACAGATTTATGTGGAATAAAAACCTTGCTAGGAGATCATGTCTGTGAGTTAGCCCTGGGAAAAGGTGATGGGTGGTGTTAGTCATCCAGATGGACAAGTTCTGGCTGAGGCCTTGAGTTCTGGGCTCCCAAATGTTCCTGCTGGTCCTGGGGCACTTCCCAGTGGTCTCTGTAGCCCCATGGAGGAGAATTTGGCTGTATTTGTGATGTGACCTGACAAGCAACTATATCATCATACTTTTGTTTTCCTCTGCAAAATGCCATGGCCTGTTCTTTGTGCTTGAAATTAGTCATTACTAGTGCAGACAAGAGCAAAAATTCTGCCTTGAAAGGAAAGTAGCCAATAAATCATGCCTAGTCTGTGCTAAGAGGTAGGTTAAGCCTGGGTGGGATCCCCCACAGCCAGGGGCTCGACTCACTGGTCCTTGTGGGTCCCTTCCAGCTCAGGATATTCTGCAAAGCAATGAGAGTGGTTTGGGCTCTTTCTTGTTTATCTTTTGGTTCTTGTATTCCCTGGCTATTTTAGGCCATTCCTGGGGGGCAGAGCATGTCCTGCCATGCATTGTTTGCCCCTAAATCCCTTCTTCACCCATTTTGGATCAAACACACAGGATTTTTTCACAACTCTTTCTAAAGAAATAGAACTCTTCCTGTCAGTGTTTATGTCTTGGCAAGCCCTAAGCTCATTTGCTTTGAAATGTTCTGGTATTTTGGCAAAATTGTCATAACTATGGTTTCATAGTATTGAATCTGGGGTTAAGAAACAACAAGTGGATCTTCATGACACGGTTCAATCCAGAAAGCCAAGCCTGATACCCAACTAACTTGCATTTATAGTGTATTTTTATTTCATATACTGTTTAGATTTATTGCAATAACATTTGAGTCTTGTATTTAGTTTAATACTTAGTAGCATGAATAAATATTTTTGTACAAATTATATAAGTAAATTTTCTATACCAATAATTCTTTAAGATTTCATATTGTAAAGCTCATTCTTTGCTAAAGAATTTGAACATTTATTTCCGATCTATATAAAACTGTGAATGCAAATTCTGAGTTCTTAGAGTAGCATATTCGTATATAAAAGCCACAAATGGCCATCATGATCATTTCACATCAGGTTTGACTCTATATGTTTTGAACTGTTGGAATGGCTGTTGTGAGAGGTATTCTCAGATGTTCCAGTGGAATTGAAAGCACCGATTTATTGAAGTTCACACCTTTTTTGTTTGTTTTGGCTGAAGTGCAGCCATTCTGTCAAACTCTGCCTTTTGAGGGAAGGACAGGACTGATATGAAACATTTTGGAGTGCACCAAGACATTCCAACCAATTCCAGTGAAACCTCTGGCAGCTCTGCAGTTACCCCAGAGAGAGACATGGCAGTGCCAGCCCTGGTGATGTCAGCCAGCACAAACTGACTGCTTTTCCCAACGTAGGAAGTTGTGAAACAGGGAAGAACATCTGAGGTTAATAGGGATTTATGTGACAGTTTCTTCTTTCCACTCAGAGGAACATCAAGAGCTGATGTCTTTAATTGGGCATGGTGACAGCCCCCTAAGGAGCCCGGGCTGGCTCTGTGATTCCTGGGATGGTGGGGCTACTGGATTGATTGTGAGATTCCTGGGATGATGGGGTTCCTAGGGTGGCTCTGTGATTCCTGGGATGATGGGGTTCCTGGGGTGGCTGTATGATTCCTGGGGTGGTGGGGCTGCTGTGTGATTCCT
>VXBX01005809.1:309989-322737 GCA_013400415.1 Scytalopus superciliaris
TTTTTTAATTTTTTTTGTATGTGCCCCCTTTTCATCCTTTTTGTACCTCTGTCTTCATTTCTGTGCAGAATTGATTTTGGTCCACATCCATGGCAAATATACATTAATTTTCACAGAAAAGGTCAATTTTTTTTTTTTTTTTTTTTTCCTATTGCAAGTCAAAACTGCCTGGTATTTCTCATGCTTTCTGTGTATATAGAAAGGTTGCATGCATATATATTGGAGCAGCTTGGAAGAGTTTCATGCTTCTCAGTAGGATTCCAGGCTCCAGAAGACATGGTAATGATGAACTAGGTATCATACTGCTCTTCTAAGAGCCTTCAGAAAGTCACTTTTGTGAGTGCTTTTTTCTTTAAAATTTCATATCATGTATCTAGGAAACAGCCTTAAAGGATTATTTTTTCCTGTTTTGTCTTTCCCCAGCATTTAAAATATGCAGTTTATCTTTTCTAGTGCTGTTGGATTTGGGATGCAACATTTTTTGAATAATACTAAATATATATATATTCCCATGTGAATACTGCAAATGTGAGCATATATTCTGCTAATACATAAAAATGTTATAAATGTCTTTGCTTTTTTATTTTATTTTCATCCTGCAGTTCATATTGTCAAATGTCAGTTGGGTATGTAGTAATTCCTTGGTACATTTTGGAATAAATGTAGAAGTCGTGACCTTGTAACTCTCTCTCCCACTCATTGAAACCCCATTACACTGCAGTAGGACTCCAGCAGCTGGTAGTTCTGGAAATTGAACCCTCTTCCTTTAATAAATGTAAATACTTTCACAGGTTAGACCTAAAATAACGTTCTGAAAGGAAAAAAAGTGGTTTATTTGATTAACCTGAGTGTGAAACCTTGTCAAGAATAAGCTTGCCTTTTGCCAGGTTTTTTATTATGTTTTCAAGGAGAGACAAAGAAGGATATTACAGTTCACTGGAATTTAGCAAATATTGCTCTGCTTTTCTGGCTGATTAATCACATTCATGTTATACATTATCTGATCAAATGACAAACCTCCCCCCCCCCAGTTACAATGGCACGTTTCTGATTAATTCTAATATGCCAGTTGAAAAAAAGGGGTTAAAAAAAGCAATAAGGATCAAATCAACTTCTCCTGGAGAGGTGTTTTTGTTGAATTTCTACATTAAAATGTGTTGCTGAAGCTTCAGAGAGCCTCTGTGGTGCTTCCATTGGGATCCTTCCCTCGGCGAGGCAGGAAGGGAGCGATGACTCCGCTCTGAATGGAGGCTCCCTGTCAGAAGGGCTCAGTTGCAAATGGAGCAACAGAGATCTGTGTGACCGGCAGAGTTCCGGAGCCTCTGCAGCACCTGCAGTCCGGGAAGCTCAGCTCCGATTCCTCTTGCCAGGGCTGGATCATGCCCAGCAGGGATGCTCAGCGCTGGGAGCCTCTATAGAATTTAGCCCTCTCTAGCCCCTGTGTATACGTCGTGTTCCAAGGTAATTTATCCTTAGTGGAACGGTTGCATAAGAGATTTCTTCCTACAGAGGTTATGCTTTGTATGCTAGAATGTTTTATATTCCCGTATCTATAGATAAATGATATATAGGCTTATGTAGGTTATAGAAATACATAGGCTTTAATGTCATATGTAAAGCAATGAAGATGATTAATAGCATTTTATTGTAATCTTTCTTTTAAAGTTTGGTGCCCTTTTGTAGGAAACATAAACATATGGTACAGTTTTAAGAGCTGTGGGATTTTTGTTTGAAGTTTTAGTGGTTTTCCTCCTGTTTAGGGGAAAAAAGCATGCTTTTAATGTTATTTTTCTTGATATATGATCTCGTTTTTAACCTTAAAACCGGAGATTTGCAATTGAAGAAAAAGAATCACTTTATAAGGGAAAGGTTGGGAATTAAGTATATTTTAAAATGGCCCAAAATTAGGAAAATAATTTTAAGAGGCTGTCAGCACTGTAAAATGCAGGATGTGTTCCTTCATAGCACTGCAGATGAGTGAAATATGGAGACTCAGAAGGAATGTGGAATGCCTGCTTAGATATCAGAGTTTGCAGAGTTGGGAAATGGTAACCAAGTTACAAAATACTTCCCCTCTACCACATTGTATATAAACAAGTTCATCCTGCTGGTGGTATGTTTTTCTTTGTTTTTAAAATATTGATTGCACAGCTAAAGCATCTAAGGACTGTGCTCTAGGCTCTCAGAGAATCCTCGAAGCACTTAAGAGGAAAACCTAGAACATGACTGACTGACAGTAAGGATTGTGATTTATATGGAAGAGTTTGCGCGGTTTTTACCCTTTGTCTCCTTTCCCCACATGGTGAAGGTGAAATGGGTGAAGAGCCAGTTGATTTTAGAGCCACAGAATAGTTGAGGTTGGCAGGCACCTCTGGAGATCATCCAGTCCAACCCCTCCTGCCCAAAGTGGTCACCTATTGCAGATCCCTCAGCTTCTGAGCATCTCCACGGATGGAGGCTTCACCTGTCTGGGTAACCTCTGCCAGTGTTTGACAACCCTCGGAGTTTTCTCACCTTTAAATGCAATTCTCCATGTTTGCTGCTCTCATTGCCTTTTTGCCTTTCACCTGGCACCACTGAGAAGAGTCTGGTTCCATCTTCCTTCCTCCCTCCATCAGGTGTTTATACACACTGATAAGGTCCCCCTGAGCTTTCTCTTCTCCAGGTTAAACAGTCCCACTTTTCTCAACCTCCTACCTGCATGCCAGGTGCTCCAGCTCTTTTATCACCTTTGCATCCCTTCACTGGACCTGCTGCAGGAAGTCCATGTCTCTCCTGTACTGGGAGCCCAGCAGAGGACAGGGCTAAGTGGAGGGGAAGGCTCCTGAAGCGGCCCAGCAGCCCTTTGCTGTGAGGACACGTTGCTGGCTCATGGTCAACTTCGGGTCCACCAGGAATCCCAAGGCCTTTTCTGCAGAGCTCCTTCCCAGCCAGCTGGCCTCCAGCCTGTCCTGCCTGGGGGTGTTCCTCCCCAGGGGCAGAAGTTTGCACTTCCACCAAAGGGTGAGGTTCCTCTTGACCCATTGCTCCATCCTCTGTGGTCCCTCTGGGATTCAGCCCAACCATCTGGTGATACTAACTACACCTCCACGTTTCGTATCATCTGTCAGCTTGCACAGGGTGCTCAGTTGTATCATCCAGGTCATTAATGAGATCCTTGGCTATTGCATTGAAAGAAATTACTTGGAAGGAGAGGATTAGACCTGGAACTGCAGTTTCAAGATGTAGCCCAGAATTGCAACACTGTGTTATTAAAAAATTCCAAAAATGGTCAATATCCTGAGTATGTTTATGGTTAAGAGTGTGGAAGTTGCAATCCTGAATACCCAATACAGTGCATCAGCATCCTAGAGTTTGAGGATGAAACAGAAAAATCAGTGATTCAGATTTCCTAAGAGCTTATTTTATATATTAAAGAATGAAGACTCACAGCTGATGAAGTAATTTCAATTGATAATTTCGTTCACTGCATTTCAATTAAAGTGAGTTAAAAATAAAACCATATGAAATGAATTAAAAATAAAATGAGATTTAGTCCAATCTGATTTGGATCTTGCTGAAAAATCTGTTGCACAGAATAAGGAAACAGGATAGGGAAGATGCTTATCTGGTATATGCTGGGCAAAGAGCTGTTTCTGCAGTCATCGCCTGTCCAGTTCACTGACCTTCCGAGCTCCTGACCTCTGGAAATTAGTGAGGCATTTGGAGTAAATGACACTCCTCATCTATGCACTTCATCTGAGAAGATTTTTACTTAGACAAGAGCTGTCTCAGTATGATAAGTTATCATCCGTGCTTTTGTTTGGACTGTGCTCCACAGTACAAGTCAGTGTAGACTTTGTACCTCAGTTTAGATACAGCATTTTAAATGTCTTCAAGGATTGCTCCCTGTGTATAACCCAGCTAAAATCTGGTACAACAACTCCCACCAGCTGTCACAGGTGAGGCATACTGGGCTTGGATACTGAGGTTTGTTCAAGATCCCACAAGCTTAGAGCTTTTACCCTACTTGATCTCACACACAGGCTGTCCTAGGCATTCCCCTGGCATTCCCCTCCATGCATCTCAGAATCCCAGGATCTCCCCTTACTTCCAGGGTCCTCTGTCCAGTCTCCACTTTTTTAACCCAGATGACCTTTTCTGAGAGTCCACTTCTTTGGGGAGTCCATTTGCTCAGTCTCCTCTTCCTTCTGGAACTCAAGGGGCTTCAGTTTCCCAAATCTCAGTAGTCTGGGCAGAAACACTGCAGGTGATCATCCTCTTTGGTGGTGCTGTCTCACCTCCCTTCACTAATTCCATGTTCCTCTTATGCTACTTAGTTTTGATAAGTCCACTTATCAAAACTCACAACCAGCCCACTCAAGTTGCAACCAGCAAGGAGCAGGTTTATGCATGAGAGTTGAACAGTTTGGGGCATATTTATCTCCTCCTGCACATCCAGTTATCAGCTCATTCTGCATTGAAGGCATTTTCCACCTATGACTGACTGTGCCACGCTTCTCCACACACAGGAATGGTGTACCCTCGATTACCTTGGCCATGGCCTTTCAAACACAGGTGCTGCCATCCCCAACCTTTGTTCAGTAGCTTTCTGTGCCTTGGTGGGCCTTGAGGAAGGAGTGAGGCTTTCCAGAGGTGCCGTGGCTCTTCGTTTTAGCATGTGCAATGCATGGGCTGATGAATACATTGTAATGGTCCTGCTCAGCATCTCACTAACCTTGACACCAACACTGGTGCTGATTGAAGCACAATAAAAAAACGCTGCTACTGTTACGACTTGTCTTTCAGATTAGTACACCTTGTGTCACAGAGGTAATTAGAAGAGAACAGTGTTCCCTATAAACTGTTCCAGTCTCCTTGGGAAATGTGCAATCCCAAATGTCAGCAGGCAGCATTGATTTGTGTCCTTTTTAAGTCAGTTTGAGAAGAGGACAGCTATTTAATTTACACTGTGTGCTTACTATGTTCCTTCCCTCTGCTTGACTTGCAATGAAGATTTTGCATGCTGTTCTAAAAATATATCAAAATGATGTTTGATATTAAGGGACCAGTGAAATGCAATTACAATGAAATAATGACTTCGTGTTGCTTTTCACAATGAAATGAGCTTGTCATCCTCCCTCCCCCAGTGCTTGAAGCAATACCTATTTATGAGTAGTTTAGCTAACCTGGGACATTTGGAGAAGAATTGCACACGGCTTCTTAGATGCAATGCAAATTGTTGCAGTACCCAAGGAGGACATTTGCATTATGGTAGGACTTGTTGCCTCTGTAATGCTGTAGTGGTGATTGTTATGCAGAGAACTGCAGGATAAAATGGTAGTGCTAAATCAGCACTGCTGAATAAGATGGCTGAAAATGCCATGAAAACAAACTATTGGAGCAGGAGGATTACAGAAGTAATGATATGCCTAATTTCCATGCAATACACCTCCCATCTTTCGGTACAGGCTTGGGCACAGGCTCTTAGTTTTGCAGGTTATTTTCTTTGGTTCTTAGTAAGTTTGGTGCCTCTCCCATCCCCACACTGCATCATTTTGCATTGGGTAGGACAGAGCTCCTTGCCACAGAGGGGCTGCCTTGTGTGCCTTGGATTAACCTGAAAGAACATGAATGGACTGCCCTGATATTTCTGTTGCAGCATCAAGAATTCCCCTTCAGGGCACAGGGGTTTGGAGCTGATGTTTTATTCCAAAGTTTATGTGGGGAGCTGTTAGTCCCCAAGGCACTCTGCTCGTGTGTTTGCACCACTGTTTGCAGAATCTTCTGTTCATTTGATTTTAAATCCTGTTTTGGTTCCTTCAAAATAGCATTGGGTATTTCTGACTGTTTTGTTAGTCCCTAAATATTAGAGATAGGTATAGACTGTAGAGGGGTGGGATTTATTTACATGCTTGGGCTGAAATGGGAAGACAAAAGAGGGGAGTATATCTTTTTTTCCAGGACTGTGTGATAGATATAATAGGTGGCATGGATAGAGACCACTGGAGCCTGTCTCTAATGGAGTGCTTTGGACATGCAGGTGGGACCTGGCTCATGGCCAAGCTGGGGAAAGCCTGGGTGGGCCAGCTGCTGCCTGGGGCTGGCAACAGGCTTGACCTTGGGGAAGGGAGAATGTGTTAATACAGACAAACTGTGCTCTGTTAAAAAAAGGTGCTCTTTGCTGCAAAGCTTGAATTGCTGCCTGTTTCTTCGGTTATCTCCTTATGAATCTTAATATAGATGTTCAATTTAAGCAGCTGGACTTAGTATGCCATTCCCTACCTTGGTATGGATCTTGCCCTCCAGCAGTGTTTACAAAATAATGAGAATAGACCCAGCACTCTGAGGAAGGGACATATAAAATCTGCAATGCAGAAATAGGATTATATATTTATCTGAGTTCTCATGTAGACAGATGATTAATACAGTACCAGCTACAGGGTTTATAGCTTGGTGTATCATTAAGGTTCCCTGTAACTCTAATGTGAAAAGATAATAAATTAAGTGTCCTCTTCCCTGCCCTTGTCCTCCTTTTACTAGTTTAGAAGTACACTTAGAAGTTTTAATCTGAAAACATGATTCTGATACTTGAACAGGGGATGGAAAGAAATGAAAGAGAAAATGGAAGAAATCTGAAGTGTTTTTTCTTGAACCTTTTTAAGTATTAAAATTGAGTGCACGAGGTCTTAACAGGCAAGCCTCATTTACATATCTTATTTTGGATTAAGAGGGTGTCTTGAAAAATATTGCTAGGAAAGTATTTTTGGGGATTTTTTCCCCCACTTGTTAGAGAAAACTAGAATATAATTTCTTAAGTGAGTCCAGCTTCCTTTTAAGGAAATCTTGTTCCCCTCCTTTATCTTATCTGGAGCACATAAGAGCTGCAGATACAGAACATGTTAATTTTTTTTATTATCAATAAGGTAAGTAGCAATACCTTCAAAGCTTTAATTGCCAGACCCTGAGAGAAGAATAATTGTAATATTTAAAAGAAATCTGAATTAGAATTCTGCAGAAGAACAAATGTCAAAGCAACTAGAATTATCTTGGGAGACAGTACCACTGAGCTCACTGCTGAGATCCCCTTGTGGTCAAAGGGAATCGAAAAAGATTAAGGGCTGTGATTCTCTAGAAAGCCTCTGTGCTGGATTTATCCCATGAAGTGAACTAGAGGGCCTAACTCTGCTCTCTTAAGGCAGAGCATGACCCAGGGGCTGTGACAGCAGAGAGCAAACCAAGGTGTAGGCTCCGTGCTCAAAGTGCTGCCACTGACAGTGGAAACTGCAGAAGATTCCTGCAATTAGGGCACTTGTCACTGTGCTTGAGGAGAGTTCTGACCACTCCTGGATTAGGGAATGGAGAAATCCTTCCACATGGGAAAGAAAATACATGTATGTATGTGTGTGTATGTATACATATATATACATCTCTAAAAGCTTCCAAGGAGAAAGCGATTGCGATAAAATCCTTTTTTGTTGTTTAGTTTACTATGTAGTTTAATTCCATTCAAAGTTAATCTTTCAGTGGTTCACTTGAAAACAATACCGATTTTGTACTCCCTCCCACACACCAGATCCACTCCCTTCCTCAGTAATTCTTGTTTGACCTTACAGCCGGTTCTTTCCAACTTTCCTACCAGCTGCCAGATATTTCTATTCAGGAGTTACCCTAAGGAGTAACACATTACCATGTTGGTCTGCTTTTTGTGTTCATTCTCTAGTGAATACAGAGCCTCAGAGCTTGAGGCCTTGGTTAATTCAAAAATTTTATATGGATTTGACTTTCTCTCCCATGACTCTGCTTTTTTTATAGCAACCAAGTTCCACCACAGCAGTAAGAAAACAAATGCAGATACACTTTTGGGTGCTTGAGATAAAAATTTCTTGGGAGCTATGGAATTTATTCCTGCAAAAGATTGAACAGACTGTGGCATAAGCCGTGTACCCCATTAAGTTAGACAGCACAAAACATCTGTGGTGATGCCCAAAAGGACTTGAGGAAGCTGTTTTCAGTTCAGTTTTGGAAGGAAGAGGGAATAGATCCTACTCTTTTTCACCATTTTGTGAGGAGAGCAAACCAAACAGAAGTCTAGAAATAGGGATTCCTTCCCCTTAACCTGTTATTGTATGAGTTACAGTCAGGACTGCTCAACTTCCATGGGAAGGGCAGAAGGTGTGATGGTTTGTGCATGCCCATGAGAAACAGCCTTGTAAGGGAAAAAAATGTAGATCAGTGGCAGTGGTTTGGAGGTTTTTTGATCCTCATAGAGAATGGAAAAAATCTTGATGTAATTAAGGTATTTCTGAGGATCTCTGTTATTGGTGGCCAGTTCTATTGTGTGTCTTGCTGCAAACTGAAGTGCTGACCCTGTCAAGCCTCAGGGATGTTTATGATGAGAGTTTATGGCTCCAGCTGTACGAGGCTGCGACGCTGGAGCAGGGAGAAGGGTTTTATGGCACAGCTCTGCTCCCACTCTACAGGCATCCCAGGAGCTGGGAGGATCTTACCCAAGGAGCAGAGTAAACACATAAACAACCAATGACAGGGGAATAAACCAACTCCAAAGCCTGAATGTCTGACTTTGCAATCTCTTCAATGCCTTCTCAGAGCATGTACGGAGTGGCACAGCTGCTGTCAACCTGCCCTTCATCTCTCCATGCAACCTGCACGTCCCCAAAGCCTCTGGCAAGGGTTTGTCTCCCTGGAGCCTCAGCATCAAAGCTCAGCAAGGTTGATTTTTAGCACTTCATCTCTCTTAAATATATACCCATAGGAGAAAGGTAATTTGCTGTGTGTCTTTGCAAGACTTTTTGAGATGAGTTATTGAGAATTAAGGTCATGCTAGTTCAGCCTAGCAGCTGAGTCCCTGTGCTTGGGTCTCTCCATAACCAGTGTCTCCCTAGAAATTTTTTGTCTTGGATTTCTTGCCTGACTGTGTTGTGCAGTCTTTCCTTGCTTTTCAGGCTGACGGATGTATTGGTTGTTGTTGCTTGTTGATCTTCTTCAGCATCATCTGCTTTCATTAGCATTTTTGAACAAAGGAATGAATCAGAATAAATCATAACTAATAGAAATATAGGAACAGATTATCATTTTGCAAAGCTGAACTCTCTCAAAGGAGATTACGTATTTAAATTGAACAAATGCAACTTCATAAATAAACTAAATTAAACATCATCTAATTTTACTTTTGATGCCAAGCAATTTTAATCCATACTCAGCTTCTCGTATAAATATTTCCCAACTCATTTTTATTCTTTGAAGCATTCTTATTCATATTTAAAAACCAAAAATGTGCCAAATTGAACCACAGTTGTGTATGCTGAACAAATGTAAAAGCTTGGGTATATTGCATAATAACCTGAGAGTTGGCAAAAGGAAGTGATTGCTGTTGTGAGTGTCCAAGGAGTAGTGTAAAAATGTTTTTTGTGAACCTCATATTTGTCTCTAAAGCTCTCTGACTGGTGACATGCCTGAAAAATCCTTTTCATAAATCCCTTATGGATAGTTCAAAAGGAGGCAATAGATGATTAGAAATCTGTCTGTTTCCCCAGGGAGAATTCGTGCACAAACACTGGTGGTGAAAGCATTACCCAGCTGGTCTGCATGGTGAACAAATTCCTGTTCATAGATGGAAGAGATGTCTTACTGCGGAACTAATTCTTAAAATTGTTACTCTGTGATTAGAAATGTCCTTTATCAATCATCTTGTTAGACAAGAAAGAACCTTTTTAAAACATATGTGGTAATAAGGTTCAAGAATTCTTGTTAAATGTTTCAAATAGCATTCACAAAGCTGAAATATAATTTCAGTCCCCCCTATGTTCACTCTAAAAACCACAATCAAAAGCCATTTTCCAGAAATAGACTTAAATGCAGTTCTTTCTCCATGTTCATTAAATCGTTATGTGCAGTTTGAAGAACTGACCTGTCCAATGACTTCAGTGGCTGAAAGTGCTTGACAGTGGCTTTCAAAAATACTGCATTTCCAAGTAAATCAGATTTTAGATTACTAGGAACGTTTTTTTTTTTTTTTTTTTTTTTTTTTTTTTTTTTTTTTTTTTTTTTTTTTTTTTGGGTCTAATAACTTGAAGATCGAACAGAACAAGAGTAGTGAAACACATCTGCCTTTTTTCGTCTGGTTTGAATATTAACACGTTTATTTATGTAACTCTTCTCTAGAGGCAGAAAAAAGTCTTATAGGTAAGATTTATTTATTTATTTATTTATTTGAAATCACTAAAATTGATAGTTTTGGCAAGAGTCAATGTTTTTTTTTACTGCACTCAAATTTTTCTGGGTATAGTCGAGTAAAGATGTTCCCAATATGAGAACCAAGCATTTGCTGTGCGTAGTAAGAGCAGAGCTTGCTAATGCCTTTCAGTGATTTGGAATCAGTGTGGATTAATGAGTTTTGGGGGGGAAACACGGCTAAGAAATCCCTGCTGCACAGCGGAGTTCTCAGCCATGCTGCTGAAGATGCCTTTGCTCTGAGCACTCAGGGCTGAGCTCAGACCCCCCGTCAGACGCGCAGCCGTCACAGCCGAGGACTTTGCTGCTGTAGATTGAAGCTGCTGTGCCAAATGATGTGAGCAAGAGCACTGCAAGGACACTGTGACTCATGCAGGCTGTGTCTGTGCTGAAGGTCTTGCTGGCAATAAAGCTGTTCCCAATCTGTTTTTTCCAAGTGCTGCTGAAGGGAGGGAGGTGCAGGGATGAGAAGGGACGCCATAGGCCAGTGCTCGTGGTCATCTTCAGAATGGGAGGGCTTGAATTACTGAGGTTCTTCTTCAAAATACAAAGCAGACAGAAACAACAAGAGGGAAGTGTGGGCTGGTGTTGTTCATTCCATCTTCCCTCATCAGCTTCTGGACAGGTCTCCTGGCAGCAAACAAACAAACAAACGAAAAAGATCCTCTTGGTTTCCAAACACACACAGTTCCATCCAAGGAAATTGCTGGTTCCCTGATGAAATGTGCAGCCCCGTACAAAGGAAGGTTCGGGAGGGTGGTGGGAGCACTGCTGCATCAGTGCTGCTCCACACTTTCAGGATGCCCTTGAGTGTGTTTACAGGGGTGGTGAGACAAGAGGAGGGATCATTTCATTAGGAGAATGCAGCAGGTTCAAGAGATGGGTGGAGACATTTTGCAAGTGAAGTATTTTCATAGTCCTGCATCTTGGAGATATCACAGATGTACACTGATGTCCCTAAATTATGTGCTGCTGACAGGCATGGGCTCCTCAGGGTGGGAACAGTGGGAGATGTCAGGTGCAATTGATATGTGTAAAAAAAAACCCGTTAAATGGAAACTATTAGTATCTCCTGCAAATGGTAGTTACTAGATTTTGAGACTTCTTTCAAAGCAAAAATTTGGCCTAATAGGTCTGGTATTTTAGGTCGAACATCAGCCTGCAGAGAAAGGAACATAAAAGGATAATTTAGTGCAATTTGTCAAAACGATATTTTGCCTCTTCTCCTGTGGCCTGTAAGAGTTCTCTTGCCACCCAACTCCTGGGTGCATTCCAGTCTTTATGAATATCCCTGTTACTTTGGACATGATTAGATTCTGTCCTTCATGTCAGCTATCTCTTAATTGCAACAACAGATTTTTGCATATTCAGATCTTATAACCCATATTGCTTACAATTAGAGAAGACTGATAAATCCCCCTATTTTTTAATAGACAGGATAGAATCTGATCTTTAGTGGTTTAGCCATCATTCTACATAATCAATATATTAATGCTTTAAAAACTGATGGTTCTCAACACTTTTTTTTTTTTCTTTTTTGGTGTTTTGATAAGGGTTTGATATTTGAATAATCAAGGCATGGAAAGTGTGGTGCTGCCTAGGATTCAGGCTAGAACCTCGTTTGGTCTAGAACAGTAAATACTATTTTAGGCACAAAATATTAATTTTTTAAATTAAAATCTGACTGCATGAATCATTCACTAATACCAGGTAATGTACTTGGTTGCAACTCAAAATAACTTCACTGGAGCCAATGTTTCTAATCAAGGGGAATTAGCCTGCTATGATGCTGCAGGTTTGCTACTGTTGTGCAAAGAGTATTTTTAACCGTGTGTTGCTGGGAGTTGGGGGGGCCCTGCAGTGACTGGAACAAAGCAGCTGGTGCTGTGTACCATGCTCTAAGGAACTGGTGAGTGTGGTGCTGGGGGAGATTGCCTTTACTGGGATGCACGTGCATAAAAATGAGCACAACTGAATTTCAGGATTACTGTCAGATACAGGCTGTGTGAGCAGAAATGCTGGTAACTGAATGCCTGCAGCTTGTGATGTTCTGACTAAGAGTTGCCAGCGGTACAGGGAAATATTTAACAGCAGGTCTTGAGAGGCTGTAATTTACCTTGCATAGGTCTGTTGGCCACGCTGGGTCAGTGGGCTGAGCTCAAGTGGCAGGTCCTGCCCTTGGGTCACAACATCCCCCTGCAGCTCCAGGCTGGTGGATGAGCAGCTGGAAAGCTGAGAAAGGACCCGGGGGTGCTGGTGACAGTGGCTGAACATGAGCCCAGGTGGGAAGGAAGGCCAAGGGCACCTGGTTTGGATCAGCAATAGTGTGGCAGCAGCACCAGGGCAGTGACTGTCCCTGTGCTGGGCACTGCTGAGGCACCTCCAGTCCTGGGGGCAGTTCTGGGTCTTTCATGACAAGAAGGACATTGAAGAGCTGGAGTGTGTCTGGGAAAGGGTTTGGAGCACCAGGAGCAGCTGAGGGAGCTGGGGGCGGGGGGGGGGGGGCGCAGCCTGG